>JAOPHQ010004082.1:0-27500 GCA_030340625.1 Merluccius polli
ACAAACAGACAGACGACAGACAGACAGATAGGCAGGCAGACAGGCAGGCAGACAGACTATACAATAGATAGACAGATAGACAGATAGACACATATAGATAGATAGATGGATTGATAAGTAGAGGTAGATGAGGAGAGCGAGCGATATTCCTGAAATAGCAGTCTTTAATAGGCCTCAGCTGCTGCTGGCCTAACGGATCAGCAAGAGAGAGCGAGAGAGAGGGGGGGGGGGCAGGAGGCGATGAGTTACTAGCAGTTGCGAAACTAAACAAGCGAGTGCCCACACACACACAACTCAACAACACTAAATGACACTAACTACTTCAACCCACAAACACCTAGACATAAGTATGAACGTTCTGTTCACCAGAACCGACTACACACGCATCACATACACACACACAGATCCGACAATGGCCAATTGTCTGTTTCTACCATCAACGGTGTAATAATTAAAGACAAAATGCAAAAACAATGCGAGCAAAATGTCACGGTCGAGCACATCTTGTAGACGTCTACACTTCCCTGTTGCCCGGACAAACACACACACACACACACATGCACCCCATCCGCATGCACAGCACCCTGCGCTGCTGACCTGGTACAGCTCGTTGGCACACCTTCGGCAGAGGTTGTGCTGGCACTGTAGGAATGACCACGGGTTTGTGAATATGTCCAGGCAGATGGGACACAGCAGCTGCTTCTCAAGCGTGCCGAGAGCTGCCTCCCTCTCGGCTCCCTGGAAGCCCTGCAGGGGAGCCTCAGGTTCCACTGGCAGAGACATGTTCTGGCCCCGGTACTTGCCACACACACACACACACACACACACCACACCACACTAACACTGTCAACTAGAAGCCGTCTGTAACTCCGGGTCTGCCTCTTGGTCACGTCTCAGCCAAGTGGTCACCACACCTGATATGCCGTCTTCCTTTATGAACCCCCCTTCCCGGTTCTCCCGCCTGGGTCGCCTTCTCCCTCCTCCACATACGTTTTTAAATCTCTTTATTCCGGCAGTTCACTTTTTCCTCCTGTCCTTTGTTGGCTCTCGGCTCACTGCGGTTTCCCAACCACTTTCTAACATTGTTCAATCACTGGGTTTTCCCCACCACAGTGACCCACTGACCACAGTGCAACAGGACGGTGTGTGTGTGTGTGTGTGTGTGTGTGTGTGTGTGAGAGAGAGACGCTTGGTGGAAATGGATTCAGTATTTGAGGTGGGGGTGTTAGGTTACGACCAAGTCTCTCTCTCTCTCTCTCTCTCTCTCTGCTCTCTCTCTCTCTCTGCTACCATTTTGGGCGGCATGTGTTATGCAGGCAGATTATGTCCAGGGCAAGCTGTGCTCTTTCTACAATTACCCCCCCACCGCCACGAGCCCCTCCCCTAAAACACACACTTGAGTACCGATCCGGTATACCAAGGAGTTTTTTTTCTTTCTTTCACTGCATATTATAGCCAACCCTTGAGGTTGCAAAATGTGTGATCAGTATGTAGCTATGGTGACAGTGCACAAAAGAGATATATTTTATTGTATGACATGTAAACAAAAAAACTAAATAAAAATAGACTATTGCACTCTCTCTATTTCGGCTGAACAGAAACTTATTTTGAGAGATCTATTATAATAAAATATGAATCAAACATGAATCTCAATCAGATCTGATTAGATTTGGAAATCCAATGTTGCGTGATCCAGGATCAGTTAACCGAGCCAGATCTTGTCCCCGTATTTCAAAAACCTGGACCAGGCTACCCATGTGCAGATTCAGACATTTCAAAATGACCAGCCTCCTGATTATGGCTTTATTAGTGCTTTAAGTCTACATAGCTCCCACCTACCACATCATCAAGAATAGGTGTGGTCGCATCAGAGACAGACACGTCGCCCCAGGCGTCCTAAAGCTCCTTCTCACACCCACAACCCCAGCCTCCTACCTCACCCATCTCCTCCCACGTCCACACCCCCACAGTCTCCTACCTCACCCATCTCCTCCACGTCACAACCCACACCCCAGCCTCCTACCTCACCCATCTCCTCCACGTCACACCCCCACCCCAGCCTCCTACCTCCCCCACCCCCCAGTGTCCTACCTCACCCATCTCCTCCACGTCACACCCCCACCCCAGCCTCCTACCTCACCCATCTCCTCCACGTCACACCCACACCCCAGCCTCCTATCTCACCCATCTCCTCCACGTCACACCCCCCACCCCAGTCTCCTACCTCACCCATCTCCTCCACGTCACACCCCCACAGTCTCCTACCCTCACCCATCTCCTCCACGTCACACCCACACCCCAGCCTCCTACCTCACCCATCTCCTCCACGTCACACCCCCACCCCAGCCTCCTACCTCCCCCACCCCCAGTGTCCTACCTCACCCATCTCCTCCACGTCACACCCCCCACCCCAGCCTCCTACCTCACCCATCTCCTCCACGTCACACCCACACACCCAGCCTCCTATCTCACCCCATCTCCTCCACGTCCACACCCCCACCCCCAGTCTCCTACCTCACCCATCTCCTCCACGTCACAACCCCCCACCCCAGTCTCCTACCTCACCCATCTCCTCCACGTCACACCCACACCCCCAGCCTCCTACCTCACCCACCCCCAGTGTCCTACCTCACCATCTCCTCCACGTCACACCCCCACACCCAGCCTCCTACCTCACCCATCTCCTCCACGTCACACCCCCACCCGTCTATACCTCACCCATCTCCTCCACCATCACACCCCACCCCAGTCTCCTACCTCACCCATCTCCTCCACCATCACACCCCCACCCCAGTCTCCTACCTCACCAATCTCCCTCCACGTCACACCCCCACCCCAGTCTCCTACCTCACCCATCTCCTCCACTTTCACAGCCCGCAGCCTCCTACCTCACCCATCTCCAACACTTTGCTTTTGCGTTTTGCTTTTTTTTTGTTGCTCTTTTTTACTCCTGTACTTTGTCTTATCGTGTCCTTGAGTATTTAAAAAAGTGCTATATAAATAAAATGTATTATTATTATTATTATTTATTTGTATTATTTTTTATTATTATTATTATTATATTATTTGTATCTGCAAAACATTTCACACAATGACTTCAAAAATGTAATGTAAAAATGTAAATGTAAGAAAAAACATGCTGTGAAGTAGCACGCATGGTGTGTAAACTAAATTAAACTTGCATGCCAGTGCATTCCTCGTGTTGCAAATGATTGGAAACGTGCTCTCTGCTGCCCCCTTGTGGCCATACACCAGGTACGACCAACCATGCAAAATATATTTATCAACCCTTTTAAATAATTCAAGCAGAATTATTATTTTGAATAGAAATACATATCTTAATCACAAATAGGCCTACTCACCAACTGTGTCATGTGTCATTGTACGAGCCAAATAGGCTACATAATATATGATATCATGAGTAGCACAAATATAACAATGAACATGTTCTGAGTAAAATGTCCAACATTGGCCATTATTTTCATATCAAGTAGCCTAACTGTAGCCTGCAGTGCTGGACTAGTTGAATCAAACAGGCCTCTGCTTTTCTTCAGCAAGCCCATCACTGCAGATTAAATGAGATGTCCTCAACCTCATTCTGCTGAATGAATAAATGTCAATGTAAATGTAAGCTCCTTGGGCAGCATGAGTTCTCTACTTTTGTAATTGTAATTGTAATTTTATTTATTTCAAGACAGGGACAGCACACAATAAGACATTAATCTTGTACAACAAGAGAATATGCATTGTGCCAGGTTCTAGCAGATTGCTATTTTCCACCTGTAGTCCTTGGGCAGGTTGATAGAAAATTAGTATAGAAGAAGTTTTTAAGATTGTTAAGTAAAATAACAGAACAAGGCAAAGAGACAATATATAAAATAAATAGATAGAGACATTGAACCAGATTCAACAGGACAGGGCAGGCTGCCCCTCACACACACACACACACACACACACACACACACACACACACACACACACACACACACACACACACACACACTCATAAATGTGTACACTCTTGTCTTGACAGACAAGAGTGAGACAAGAGATACTACCCTGGAGATAGCTTGCATGTAAAAGACATCAGGCTGTTGAAGCAGCACATTGAATACCTGACAGAGTGAGAGTTGACCCTTGCACATTATGGATTTCATATTTCACAAACATATTTAATAAACACATTTAACTGGATACACTGTATGAATAATGAGGTTGCATACACCTGTTATGATTCATGATACATGGCCAGTTTTCTCTGCCCTAAAAACAACAAACATCTGACCATTCGGGCATCAGCAGTTTGAATAACCGCTGGTTCGAGTCCAAAAGGTTGGATTCCATCATTTGGTCAGTTGTTTTGCAAGACTTTTTCAAGGTCTTTCAACAAGGAAAGAATCATTCAATTAAAAACTATGCACAGTTGAACTTTGAAGGCGGAAACTCACTTCTTCCATCTTAAAATATGGACTGCAGCTTTATTTTATTTTTCATGAAACCAAAACAATCGTTCAGATGAACAGCGACCATGTTTTTAATTCAAGTCTAGTCTGTTCCCTGGGGCCGCAAACAGTAACTAGTGCAAGAGCTATCCCTCACAAATGTCATAAGAGTTTATTGTGCACAGCTGATCATAGAGCTCCTTGAAGTCCGGCCTATGGGCTTCTTTTGCATGCCAACAAGACAACATGAGGCTATATATGAAGTTAGGGCAGCTGGACGGACATGGCATCCGGTAACCGCTGGCAACCTTCTGATACACCTCCTGATTGCTGAGGGCTGTGAGGAACGAGAATGAATACGGTGAAAACGAAAAGTGAAGTGAGTGACCGTGAACTGGTAGAAAGGAGAATAAGTGTGAAAAAGCTTTTCTGCAGTGAACCCGACTTAGTTCATGACACCTTATAGCAGGCTTCATATTAGCTCAAAACCCATTACTTTACAGTAAATAGTTGTGGCTGAAGTATACATTAATAATATCGTTTAAAGAAAGAGAGTTAATTTATGAAAAAAAAGCATCTGTGAAAAATAATCCTGGGTATTCAGACAAATCCATGACTTGGAACTATTGGCGAATCAAAATCCAATGCAAGCTCGTTGTTTTTCTCCATTCACCAACCTGGGTAGGGAGCTCCTCCATGGGTTATGATCTCGTAGAGCAGAACGCCAAAGGACCACACATCCGACTTGTTGGAGAACCTCCCATGACTAATGGATTCTGGGGCGCTCCATTTGTATGGAATCTTCCGGTCTTGTGTGATATAGAAGGGCTCCTGAACACCGGACAGGGACCGGGAGGACGGATTTATGGATGGATGGAGGGATGATGGATGGATGGATGGATGGATGGAGGGATGGACGGAGGGATGGAGGGATGGACGGAGGGATGGAGGGATGGATGGATGGAGGAATGGAGAAATGGATGGATGGAGGGATGGACGGATGGATGGATGGAGGGATGGAGGGATGGATGGATGGAGGGATGGATGGATGGAGGGATGGAGGGATGGATGGATGGATGGATGGATGGAGGGATGGATGGAGGGATGGACGGAGGGATGGAGGGATGGATGGATGGAGGGATGGATGGATGGAGGGATGGAGGGATGGATGGAGGGATGGAGGGATGGATGGAGGGATGGACGGATGGATGGATGGAGGGATGGATGGATGGAGGGATGGAGGGATGGATGGAGGGATGGATGAATGGATGGATGGAGGGATGGACGGATGGATGGATGGACGGATGGATGGATGGACGGATGGATGAATGGATGGATGGATGGATGGAGGGATGGACGGATGGATGGATGGATGGATGGACGGATGGATGGATGGATGGAGGGATGGACGGAGGGACGGAGGGATGGAGGGATGGAGAGATGGATGGGTGGATGGCAGGCAGTAAAACAGGGATTGTAACAATAGACTAAACAGAGTGGCAAAACCAAGACTTGTGTCAACCAAGTGCCTCCGTCTCAAAGAGAGCACACAAGCATTTAAGCTGTTGCAGATTGTTGCTCACTCAATGATAATAATAAAAAGAGCTTTTCAAAACACACAAATAAACTTTACATGCATTTTAAAACAGACTATACCGTAAAGATATGCATATATATACACATATACATACATACATACATACATACATACATACATACATACATACATACATACATACATACACATAAATTGCTCAAAATCAGTGGAATGGTGGATACAAATTGAAGGCAAACGCCCAAGTGGAAATGATATCAATGATATCCACTTGTCAATGACTTTGCAATAAACTTAGATGGCAGCAAAAACAGGAGTTCCCTCTGCACAGACCACACACACATACCTTGATAATCCGGGCCAATCCAAAGTCAGCGACCTTACAGATGTAGTTTTCTCCCACCAGCACGTTGCGAGCTGCCAGGTCTCTGTGGATGCTCTTGTTTTCCTCCAGAAATGACATCCCATTAGCCACCTGGGAAGCCATGTCAATAAGAGACCCCACGTCCAGACACGCCCCCTCTGAACCTGGAAATCACAAACAAGAAAATGTATCATCAATAAACATAATGACATACAAACAAACACAACAGCTATAGAAGGATAGGGGAATGGACTGGAACTCGAACCTAATAAGAATAAAACAATCTTCCACACGTGCTCCCACACGCATGCTCACACACTCACACAGAAACACAAACACACATATATATACAAACACACACACATGCCAGGGTCTGAAATTAACGGGGGGCTCGAGACTCTTGCCCCCGAAGAAAATTAGAATTGTCCTCGAAATTGGAATGACTTTACAAGTCATTGAATATTGGTATATCATGCAACATAGAAAAAATAAGGTATTTCCCAACATTTGATAAAATGAATACAAAAATTATACAAAATAATTAAAAAATGTCCTACCCTGATACACACACACACACACACACACACACACACACATACATACCTCGGAGGAAACTGAGCAGGTTGCCCTTCTGCATGAGTTCAGTGATGATGTAATACGGTGGGGAGGTGGTGCAGACGGCAAACAGCGAGATGAGGTGACGATGACGAATGCCTTTAAGGATCTGCACCTCCCTATGGAAGTCCTGATGATTCAGCTCAGAGTCTGGACACATCCATAGACACATGTATGTACACATAGTCATATATATATGAACATAGTCATAGATACATATACGTACATACTACATAGTCATAGATACATATATGTACAGTCATAGATACATATATGAACATAGTCATAGATACATCACATGTATCTATATGTATCAATGACTATGTACATGTATCTATGACTCATTGACACACACACACACACATATATATATATATACATATATATATATATATATATATATATATATATATATATATATATATATATATATATATATATATATATATATATGTATGTATATATATATATATATGTATATATGTATGCGTGTGTCAATAGTCAGAGATACATAATAATATAAGCTGCAGTACATATATGTACATAGTGATACATCAAATCACATATAGTCATAGATACATCTTAACGTTTAGGTACATCATTAGGAAGTACAGTGAATACACTAATGGGTACATAGTACTGTCCATACTTGAGATGAACCATATGGGTGTGATCTGGATATACATACGATACGATACGAGATACTTCATTAATCCCCCAGGGGGGAGACTGAGTGCCCGCTGTACATATAAGACAGACAATAGGTAGGAAAAAAGATAGAAAAAAAACCATACACATCTCAAGGTAGTACAAAACAAGTGGAGAGCACAGCACTATAATAAATAAGTTATGTAAACATCAGTGTGACTAGTACTAGTAGGCCTATAAGTTAATGGTTATATATGACATGTCTTTGCTCCATGATCATATCTAGCGAATCCGGGGTCAAGCCAATAATGGATTCTACCTTTCTGATCAATGTATTGATCTTGTTCCTGTTCTCTAAGCTTAAGCAGCTCCCCCAACAGACAAGGGCATAATATAGGACACTTGCTCAAATGCTTTAATAAAACACATGAAGGAGTGGCCTGCTGACTTCAAAAGGCCGGAGCTTCCTGAGGGAAAACAGCCTGGACTGGGCCCTTTTAAAAATGGCACTGGGGTTCTCTTTCCAGTCCAGCCTATTATCCACAAGGACACCGAGGTAAACCACCTCAACGGCCTCATCTTTTATCAGGACAGGAATCACTGCAGCCTTTTTCTTTCTAAAAATCAATAATAAGCTCCATGGTCTTACCTCTATTCAAAATTAGGTGGTTATCATCACACCATTTGACAAAGCCATCTACCTCCTGTTGGTAAGCTAGCTGGTTGTCTTTTTGGATGTAGCCAATGATCAAATGGCAGCCAGATACCAGACTTGCAGTGAATAAAAATGGGGACAAAATGGGGACAAAATGGGGACAAAACGGTGCCTGTGTTGGTAATAATGATATCGGATCCCTCACCTCCAAGCCTCACATACTGGGGTCGAGATGTGAGGTAGTCCATAACCCATGCTGCAGTGGTGTTATGTTAAAATCGATAAGCTTATTGGCTTAAATGTGCAGAAATATGCAGAAAACTGCCTACTGACGTGCCCAAGTACAACTCAACTTTCAATGCTTTTCATGAGCTGAGGGGGGAGAGCTATAGGCCTGAGGTCTTTAAATCCCCGAGCATTTGGTTTATTGGGCACAGGCACGACGCATGACGTTTCCCATCTCACAGGGATCTTGGACTGGGAGAGAGATAGAGAGAAGATGAACTGGAGCACATCACCGAGTCGGTCCGCACACACCTTAAGGGCATGTGGCGAGACCCCATCTGGGCCAGGTGTCTAATTTGCCCTGAGCCTCCTCAACTGGGAGCATGACCTCGTCAGAGGTGACCGTTAATGGGGGACCGGGGTTACCATTAGACCCCCTTAGGGAGAGAGTGGAGCAGACTTTTCAAGCTCAGCATTGAAATCATGTGCGTCGAACCTGGCAAATAAGTGGTTAGCCTCATCAGCACTGAAAGCCCCTTCCTGCAACCTAGCAGTGGTAGGGCCATAACCTGTGATTAGATTCATGTCATTCCCCCAACCTCTGGTGTCGATCTGCTGTACTTTGCCCTCCAACTTCATATTTGTAATTCCACTTCCCCTGTCTGATAACACGTTTTAGTTCTTTATGTAGTACATGGTGTCTTGCTCAAGCATAACATGAAACGGCATTCAGAGAGTGTCTTACTTCCCTAATATGATCGAAGGGCAAAACGGTGAAAAAACACGCTAGCCACCTGTGTGTGATCTGGACAAATGGACGTCATCCTAATTGTTATTCAGCTGTAGAGAAACATTCAATGGTTTGCTAGAAGCATTGCTTAGATATGGATACACAGAGTGTTCACTTTGTTGGATGGTTGAGTAATATGGCTGAGGAAAAGGTTGTGAGCTAAAAAGTAGTAGCAGTGTCTCCCCATAATGACAAATCATTTTGCGATTAATTACTAAACAATTACCAAAAAGAGTCATTACGATGTGTTGCACAATGTACAAGCCAAGACCTATAATTATGCCTCTGTGCTGAACTCAGGCATTTAGAATAGGGCTGGCATGCCTCTCTCTCTCTATGGGACTAAAACCAGGTGTCATTGCAATCAATCAGCAGACTACAATGATAAGTGAATCCCTGTTGAAGCCTAAGATTATTTAAGTGCTCAATAATAATTTGCTATTGATTTTCCTTATCATTACTATTATGATATATTCAGATTATTCAGGATTATGTTTATTCAGATTATTCAGACGATGATGATGATGATGATGATGATGATGATGATGATGATGATGATGATGATGATGATGATTATTATTATTATTATTATTATTATTATTGTTAGTCTTTACCTGTAAGCCACATCTTACTTTCATCTAGTGCGCATACTGATCACTGCACATAGATTGAGACCAGCAGAGGTATATAATAGGATGTGGGTGTGGCCCAGTCAGGTGTTCCAACAGGTACGATGAGCAAGAAGTTTTCAACCACAACAAAGGAAATCAGGATGCAGTGTTTTAGGTTCATAGAAGCTGTTATCGTCCTGTTTGTGATTTGGAAGTTTATGGACGCTCATGTTACATGAATAAATGTTCTAGTATTCGTCATAACAAGACTCTGTACCTGACAGGCCGTAACACTACATTTCTTACTGAAGGAATACTTGAAATTACAGGTTAATGACAGTCTGCATATCGGCATTCATGACATTCATGACATTCTTGAATTACAAACATTGCACGTATTTTGATGAGCCCAATGCAGTACTTTCCATTCTGGATGCTAGTTCCCTCGGTTGGTATTAGTACAAAATGTCTGTTCAAACTTTTGGGAGGAAGGGAACCATAGGGAGGGAGGAAGGGAGGACAGCCTGGAGGAGACTGAGAAACTCATCAAACCGGCCGAACCAACTCACCATTCCAGGCAGAGGAACCAAGTTGGCAGGAAGTCAACTATTTTTGGAAGAAGGCCAGAGGAAAGTCAGCCCCTGGGCCAAATGGCATTCTGTACAAGTTTTGCGAAAGGCTCAGGAGACGACTCTGGAAGCTACTGAGGGTGGCATGGAGGATGAACTTCCTCGCTGACAGTTGGTTGGTTGCTGAGGGATGCTTTATCACGAAGGAAGAAAGCTCCACAGAGATCAAACAATTCCGTATCATCTCACTCCTCAACGTGGAAGGCAAAATCGTCTTTGGGATTCTGGCAAGGAGGCTGACCACTTTCATGTTGGACAACGACTATATGGACACTTCAGTTCAGAAGGGTGGAGTACCGGGGGTACCTGGCTTTCTTAAGCACACCAGTGTAATCTCTAAGATCATTGAAGGTGCGAAGAGGAACCATGGCGACCAGACAGTATTGTGGCTCTTCATAAGCAATAGCTACGGTACGATACCTCACAAGCTAGTGGAAATGACACTGAAGACCTACCATGTCCCTGAGCGATTCCAGAAGCTCTTGCAGTGCTACTTTCACAAGTTCAATATGCATTTCACCTGCGGGAACTTCATCACTGACTGGCAGAGACTGGAGGTGGGTATTGTCACTGGGTGCACAATCTCGGTGATCCTATTTTCCGCAGCGATCCTCGTCAAATCAGCAGAGAAGTTACGTTGGGGTGCAGTACTGGCAAGCGGCATCCAACAGGTGCCCATCAGGGCAGTCATGGACAACCTCACCATCACAGCCAAGTCAGTACCTGAAGGGAGATGGGTCCGCAAGGCATGGCAAAGGGATGGCAGAGAGCCCCAGCTGCATGCTCTGTGGAAGGCCAGCCAACCTTGAGCATGTCCTCTCCTCGTGTCGGTCAAGTCTGGCAGATGGGACATTCCAGTGGCAACACGACCAGATCCTGACACAGTTGGCTGCTGGTGTGGAGCAGGCAAGAAAGAAGCCGAGATAACTTTCTAAGGGGCCTCGCTTCATCCACTTTCTCAGGGCAGGGGAGAGTGCAGCAGCAGAGACGAAGTGCAAAGCAGTCCTGGCCACAGCAAGTGACTGGGAGATTCAGGCTGCCTTGGGAAGCAGCTCAAATTCCCAAAGAAGATAACCTACACTAGCCTAAGACCCAATATTGTCCTCTGGTCTATAGGTACCAAGCTGGTGGTTCTTATCAGGCTTACAGTACTCTGGGAAGAGAGGATGGGGGGGGTAGTACTAGGATGCTGGTACTACCGTCGAGCTCCCCCAAGATGTCTTGGGCTTAAATCGACGAAACCTCGATGAAGGGGGGTGCCCATTTGAAAACCTGCAGAAGCCACTCAACTCAGTCCCAGTTTGGAGGGAGGTGCTTTGAGGGAGGGAAAGAGAGAGAACAATGCCACTGGCTCACAGATGGTGCAGGGGCGAGTACCTGTAAAGGTGAGCCTGTAAGCCAGTCTGTAAAACCAGACTGTTTTTGGTGTGTTTTTTAAGTCAAAAAAGGCTTTAAGTAATAATATTTCTGTAAAATCATTGTGTTCATTGAAAATATGTGGAAGAATATGAAGAATGTTGATCTGCAGATAAATCTTTGGTTTGTACAATCCAATATGCTTGCCAAGAGTTGTTGACCATACAGAGTGGGGTAATAATTACTGTAAATAAAAAACGTTGTGGAACGCTATTGTGGTTCTAGAATGTTAGCAGTGTCCTATAACATTATCATGGTTACAAAACGTTACTTCTAGAACATGACTCTGGTTCTAGAATGTTTCCATGGTTCTAGAATATTACTATGGTTACAAAACGTTACTTTGGTTCTAGAATGTTACCATGGTTCTAGAATGTTACTATGGTTCTAAAATGTTACTACGGTTCAAGAATGCTACCATGTGTCTAGAATGTTACTAATGGTTCTAGAATGTTACCATGGTTTCTCAAATCTTATCTAAAGCGTGGTTTTAGGTTACTAGGTTTTAGGTTTAGGTAACGTTACTGTGGCACTATAGAAAGCTTACCGGCTTTGAGGACCTTAACTGCGACATTTATCTGGTTCTTCCAGAGGCCGCGGTACACGTCAGCAAAGTAGCCACTGCCCAGCTGCTCCTGAAGAGTGAACTCTTCCTTGGGGAGCTCCCACTCATCCACTGTGGCTTTAGAGAGGTCTGCAGGATGGGGTTCCATCTGGAGGAGGAGGAGGACATCACCATGTTCACAACACATTCTACAGGCCTTTGGCCTTCGCACAGCACTTGCTTAAAACAGACACACACACACACACACACACACACACACACACACAGGTGTGTCTGCGTAAAGACCACATCTTGTTAAATGTATTACTATGGTTTAAACAAGGTATAATTGTCTGTAGTTCCCTTTCTTTCCATCAAAAAGAGGAAGATAAACAGAGACAGCTGCAGCCTGCTAACATATACATTGACACCCTTACACCCACACAGCACACACACACACACACACACACTCACACTCACACACACACACACACACACACACACACACACACACACACACACACACACACACACACAGCTTGGTACCCTCTTGCAAGGCTGTCCCAGTGGTTCCCGGGTGCTGAATTGGTGTGATTGGTAGAAGTTCACCAGGTCCGCCAGGGAGCAAAACACATGCTCTTTCTCCACCCAGAAATCACTGTCGCTCTGAAAGACCTTAAAGTGCTTTACTCTGCTCTGCTTCACTGGAACACACACAGACACACGCACACACACACACACACACACACACACACACATAGTATGTATAGGCTTCACAATCTTCTAGGTGCTAATTGCTCCGGCTGACGTTCAGGCTGCTTCTTTGGTTTTGCCAATGCATACATGTGTCGGATTAGTCTACCAAACCACCAAACCCTATTTAACCTTTCACACAAAAAGCCACCATTTGCTGTGCCCTTGACGGCACATAAAAACAGAAATAAATGTCAGCATTTGTGTATCCCATAACCTCAAATACACCAGTCCTATTGTCCACAGGCAAATGTTGATGCTGATTATCCACAAACATAACTTTTATTTTGTATGTATAACACACAGGGCTATTACAGAGGAACTGTTCTCACGGTGACTTAGAGGATCCAGTTCTATAGCTCAGCTGTCTGCCTACTTAGTGTGGTATGCAGTAGTATAGTAATGCAGTAGGTCTACATACTCTCCCACCAGAGAGTATAGTAGACCAGGCAGTACGTCCACAATCAGTGGAAGGCAGTCGGCTGACGTCACGTTTTAGTATCACTTCGGCTCGTTGGAACCAGGGCAGAGGCGATACCAAAATAGTACCAGGTAGTAGGTACTACGTGCTAGTGGAAACACGCAAATATTTGTGTAATTTGTGTACTTGGGCTCTCTCACCAGAGAGGACGTATCCCACGTGGCCCTTCTGGCTCAGGCGGACCAGGAAAGCCCCGTTCTTGTTCTCTGGACACATGAGGTGGCTCTGCGCCTCGAACCGACTCATCTTCCCAAAATACCACCTTGGTCAGCAATAGAGGAAGCGAAGAGCAGAGCGATTTGAGTCAAAATATATGTTAGAGGTTATTTGCACACACGCGTCATCACGTATAACGGCCGGATTATATGTTTGGGCACACACAGTCGTGTCAGCATACATGCGTATCTGTGCCAGAGACGCACTGGAGTACCATAGGGTTTTTATGATGTGTGTGTGTGTGTGTGTGTGTGTGTGTGTGTGTGTGTGTGTGTGTGTGTGTGTGTGTGTGTGTGTGTGTGTGTGTGTGTGTGTGTGTGTGTTGGTGTCATTTCAAGTGGTGTCATTAAAAGTGGTAAACATTAAAAGTGGGATGATGATGATGATGATGATGATGATGATGATGATGATGATGATGTCAAGGCCTAAAAAAAAAATTTGTTTGGTTCCGGTTTCCGACCGACCCTGTCAATTTATGTGCGACCCAAATTATTTTATGAGCTTGGGGAAGAAAAAAAAAAAAAAAAAACACAAATACATTTTTTGACGCAAACTATAATTACGTTTTTGTAGGCCTACAGCACCTCTTCATCCTGTACAAGGATGAGCGCATTCTCTCGTTTTTAAATGAAACCAACGGCTTCACGTGGGATCTGCATGCAGACGACTGGATATCGGTAGCGCTTGCGGGAGAAAGATGGACGTATGCGTCGTCTCCATTGTTTGCCCATGCAACAGCGTGACAAACGGAATTCGGAATTGCTCCCACTATAGCCACAGAAGCGAAAACTTTTTTCTTGTTGCTTTGTTTTGTTTACAAAAAGCAACGCCGTTATTTTTTCAGTAACGGGGTAATCTAACTAATTACTGTTTCCGTCGTTACAACGCCGTTATCGTTACTGAACGTTAAATGCGGTGCGTTACAATGAATTGATTGAATAAACTGCGTAATCCGAACGCACCCCTGGCTCCATTCACAAACTGGAGTGAGGAGAGGGTGGTGGGTGTTAACCATAGGCGTCAGTTACGCTACGCTGGGGACGAGTACCCACATGACATCTCAACCGAAACCGTCAAGTCTAAATCATAGACAGCGACAGCGATAGGTACGCACGATGACATGACATCTTGACAACTTTTTTTTTTTAGGCCCAACCACCACCACCACCACCACCACAGCACCAGCAAAGTGCCAGCTCAGAGACAAACATGGCCCACTTTCAGCCGGTAATACTCACGGCTGCGCGTCCACAGACTCTTCCCTCTTCAAGAAGTTTCCCGGCACGTATCCGGAACCCAGAGCGCGCCCGTCCGGGTCCACTTTACGCACGGCCCACCAGTCTCCATCGCGACTGGTGATGACATCGAAAAGGTCCCCCTCTCGGAAGGACATCTCGCGTTCATCCCGGGATTGGTACGAAAACACCGCCTTGTAGATGTCAGGGCGACCTAAGCCCGTATCCCCTGCAGGCGCAGCCTCCCTTTCCTCCCCCTGCTGCTGATCCTCCTGGTCTTCTTCTGCGCCTCCGCCGGCATTTTTGTCCCCGGAAAGCCTTGCGCGCAATGTCTCCACACAGGGGCAAGTTTTGCGACAGGATCCACCCATAGGGGGTCATGGACAGAACCGAGCCTATACACACGCACACACACACGCACACATGCACGCACACACAGACACACGGTGAGCGGGTCCAAAGGGCTCAAACCTGTGCCTCTTTTTGAAGGTGATGTGCAACTGGTGACAGACTTCCTTGAGCTGAACACAGCCCTGACGTCGCGTAAAAACTCCTCCTCGATTCAGACGAGGACGACCCAAGGGTGCGTCATCCACCGTCCCCTGAATCCCTACCTGCTGCTCAGCTCAGGACTGACTGACTGACTGGCTGACTGACTGACTGACTGTAGGCCTAACAACAGGGATCTCTGATAAAAGGATAAATGTGCGTGTATTAAGGAGCCCCAAATCCCCCCCCCCCCCCCCCCAAAAAAAGCAAATTTAACATTTTTATTGAAAACTTTATTTATTTATTTGTAACTTTTTTTTTAGCTATTTTCACTGTTGTTATTAAGTGATTTGAATTGAAGTGTTGTAGCTATTATTAACTGATTTAATTGGATCCCAGCTGAAGATCTGTGTGTATTTTGTTTTTGCAGATGAATTATTTAAAAAAAAGAATGTAGGCCTATATGTTTAACATACAAATGTTATCCAAAGGACCTTTAACTGATAGTGTTAATCGGTCAAAAATTGTATTGTCGGTTGAATTGTTAATTATTAACAACCCTGGTCTGCATAGTCCTTTCCTTTTGTTTTCCCCCTCAGCATTTCAGTCCTGAGCGGCTGGTTCTCCATCTCCTGTCCTGATCTCACCACTGTCAGCTGTGCTGCTGCAGCTCCAGTGATGAGAAGTGATCCTGTAAGCAATCACAAGTGTATACACTAAACTATAATAGTAATAATCCACTATTGCAAAGATATATTCTCTATTCGGCATTGGTCCAAGCAAATCTGCTGCAGTGTCTTGCCAGGGACTAGTGGGTAACTCTACTCTCCATCGGTTCTGGGTTTGATGGTTGTGCAACAAGATGACGTCCATGATATGACCGGATGGCTGAATCAGTTTCTCTGGAATAAAAATCCTACTTCCTCAAATATGTACACGATAACTTGCCATGAATCACAAGCTGATCATAGCCGTCTGTGAGGGAGAGAGGGAGAGGGGGAGAGATAAAAGCACTTCTTCAATGATCCTCTCCCTACCGAGGTTCTTAAGGAACTCTTCCCAACGGTTGGACCTGCTATGCTCAACATCATGAACTTTCTGAAGTACTCAGCAGCTATCAGCTCATCTCTAACCTTCCCTTCCCTTTCTCAAGTGCTGGAAATAATAGAATATAAAGACGCTCATCCACACATTTATATCGTCTAGGTTAGATTACTGTAATGCATTGTTCTCTGGTTTACCAAACTCTACTACGAAAAGCCTCCAGCTTGTACAGAACGCTGCTGCCTGACTCCTAACTAGAACCAGAAAATGTGACCACTTTACCCCTATTCTCACCTCCCAGGTCAGATTTTAAGGTGCTACTTCTTGCCTATAAAACCCTGCATGGACTAGCACCATCCTACCCGAAGGACCTTATTATTTACCTATATTATTCCTTATACTGTGCTTCTCGGCCCCTCCGGTCTTCAGGAGCTGGCCTTCTATCAATTGCCAAATTCATAAATAAATCAGCAGGACACAGAGCGGTCTCTTACTGCGCGTCCATCTGTGGAACAGTCTGCAACCTGTCATCAGGGAAGCTGACTCTGTTGATGAATTCAAATCCAAACTTAAAACCTCAGCTCTCATTACAGCTAAATCGACCTGTTAGCCAGCACTAGCCTACCCCTGCACGACGGGTACTACATTGAGGATGTGTGTGTGTGTGTGTGTGTGTGTGTGTGTGTGTGTGTGTGTGTGTGTGTGTGTGTGTGTGTGTGTGTGTGTGTGTGTGTGTGTGTGTGTGTGTGTGTGTGTGTGTGTTTTGCCTGCCCCATCTAACCACAATGTTGTCTCTGTTGCCATGTGATCATGACTGGACGTCCGGCCAGCACCTCATCACCATGACTTGACTTACAAAAACACAGTTGACACACAAAGGAAACGATCTTATGTGCTTTTCTTTATGACATGAGAAAGATATTTTGTTCAGGTTCAGGTCAATATCAGCTTTTTATAGTGTACAAATGGTTTCATGTTGGGTTAGCTGCTTAAATGTGTTCATACTTCCAGGCACAACATCTGGATTGGATGTAGCACATCAAGTATAGTATAGGATGATTGGATTGTGCAGGGTACACTGCTACTACAGAGCCGCCACCCTCCTTGGCCTCATGAATTTGCTGAATCTAAACTATCCCAAACATCTCAAATTGTGTCAAATAGAAATGTCGATTTTCTGGTGTCTAACTAGAAAACCTAGGGGGGGGGGGGGGGGGGGGGGGGGGGGGGGGGGGGGGGGGGGGGGGGGGGGGGGGGGGCAAGTTTGCCACATAGTACGGCCCGCCTCTGCACTCATGAGCACATTACATTTACATTTAGCAGACGCTTTTGTCCAAAGCGACTTAGCGAAGTATATTTATTAGGAGAAATTTGTTAGGAGAAAGTGCAACATTAAACCGCTGTCAGAGTCAGGATTTCACAAGAACGAGTTTCAAGCATATCAATTACTAAGTTGAACCGATTGCTAGAATACAAATGAGATAATTGTGAATCCACTAAGCGCAGAATATCAAAGTAAGAGCCAGGACATACAAACACAGAATGATTGCATGAGGAATGATATTTTTTCTATTAGCGGGAGGTGGGGGGGGGGGGGGGGGGGGGGTAGTAGAGGAAGGATGCTCAGCGGGGTTCAGGTGAACTCAGGTGGGGTCTTGAGTCTCTTGCGGAGGCAGGTGATTGACTCTGCGGCCCTCAGGTCAGCAGGGAGGTCGGTCCGCCATAGTGGCGCCAAGACAGAGAAGAGTTGTGACTTAGCTGTGCGACCTTTGCCTGCTCTCAGGGTTGGCGGTACCGGCCGGCTGGCCGAGTCCCACAGAGGGCTCTGCCTTTAGGTGGGTCGGTTCCGTTGACAGCCTTGTACCATCGTCTTGAACTTTATGCGAGCCGCTACAGGGAGCCAGTGGAGGTCGCGGAAGAGAGGAGGGGTCACGTGGGAGAACTTGGGCAGGTTGAACACGAGTCGTGCCGCCGCGTTCATCCCCTCATTCATCCTGAGATGCTGGAAGAGGTTATTTTTTATCCCGTTCCTGTCATTTGAAATACGTCTACATTCTCAATAAATGGTTGACAATATTTTTGTTGTAGTATCCATTGATTTCAGTCATCTGATCTGTGCAAAATAGTAATAGTAATAATAATACATTAATTAATTGAATCTATGCAATATATTTAATGCGCTTAATCTTAAACTCTGTATGACTTAAGTAATTCATTTGTTTCAGTTAAAACGGACAAATCCTTTACACTTCACAACCTACACTTTTTTTTTTGTCAATGTACTCAATATAGGAGTTTATAAATATTCAATACAACAATGATTTCAGTTCAGCAAGGTGAATGCAACAACCTAATTTTTATTGAGTCAATCCGTTTCATTTTTTAGTGTACACAGTTTCTGGAGTTCAAAGTTGTTGTGCTCGGTCACGTCCCTGCCAGTTTATAAAATGTTAACAAAAGCAATGCTCGTCCCATGCTATTGTATGGAGTTGCCTCTAGATGGAACTAAATATTCGCAGACAAAACTACCAGTCAATAAAGAGGTTTTCATCAACAGTAACAGGATGATCCGGTTGTTGGATTAAAGCTATAATACCTTGGACCGTGTTAAAATCACCGTGTTACCTTGTTAAAATCATCTGGCTGGTGTCGGTAACCTGATACGCCGCACAAAATCTATCACTAAAATGCTGTCATGGCTCAAGTTTCCTTTACCTTCTTTTTCTTTGTTCAATATCATGCATAAAAAAGACCAAAAGATTAAAATCTTCTTTTTTTTACACCAACAAATCACATTACCGTTCATTCAACATTCTCTGTGCAAGCCGACATGTAATGTACTTTTGTGTGTGTCTCCGTTTTTGTAGCTCTTGTAAAACAGTAGTCGTCTGTTGTGTAAACATAGGCACTCTTGATGCGACTCATCTTCTTATCGGCTGTAAGGATTCACGTAGGCCCGTTCTGAGTCCTCAAGAGAGTTTGTTTAAAGTGAGTCCTAATTGAAAAATGTTTTAATCCTCGCAGATCCTATCTGCTGAAAAAAAAAAAAAAGGCGCTGGAGCAGTGAACCTCAGCACGCACTTCATTATTGCACTTGGCCCTGATTCATACACTATGTCAACAGCCCAACCTGTGAACACGTACTATATGTGTGTGTTTTGTACACAAACAGTGGCACTTTTAGAAGCAATACAATATAAAAAGGACAAACGGCATACAAAACTCTTTACAGTCGGTGTGAAAGTGCTCCGAGTGTTCACCTTGTGTTCGCGTGAGGCAGTAGTACAGAGGAATTCGAGGACGCATCTTTCCTCGCTCGTCTGCCCCCGTTTTTTGTTCTTCCACTCATCCAGTGTCCGCTCTTTAGTGCAGTGGAACAGACGTGAAGTGGGAATATGCCTGACAAGTCTGGGGAAAGTTACACCTCGACGGTCTTGAAGTAGATGCGGGCGTAGATGGAGTCCAGCTGGCTGTGGAGGGCGTGGAAGGAGGGCCTCTTCGAGGCTTCGGGGGTCCAGCAGTCCAGCATGATGCGGTAGATGTTTTGCGGACACCGCGCGGGACTCGGCAGGCGGAAACCCGACGCCAGCAGCTCCAGCACCTCCTTGTTGCTCTTCCCTGGAGGGCAGAGATGGAGATGTCTATGTATTTTTGCAAACTATGATTATCTGCAAATATGATTAGAATGTAATTAGAGGGTTAGGGTTTTAAGTATCGTACATTAACTGTATATCTTTAATTGATACATCTATGATACATCTCATGTTAACTATTCACTATTGTTAACTATTGTTGACTATTGTTGATGCGTCCGCCGACGCCAAGTAGTATGTTATTAATGTTCTTCATGTTATTAACGTTCGCTAGCCCAAGAATGACCATTGCAGATTCTAACTAGCAATCCCACTTCATGCCCTACACTCCAAGTGTGAATGTGCCCCAACCTTGAAGGGCTGTGGGAGGTAACTTTTAACCTGGGTGGGAGGTAACTTTTAACCTGGGTGGGAGGTAACCTTTAACCTGGGTGGGAGGTAACCTTTAACATGTGTGGGAGGTAACCTTCAACCTGTGTGGTTGGTAACCTTTAACCTGGGTGGGATGTAACTTTTAACCTGGGTGGGAGGTAACTTTTAACCTGGGTGGGAGGTAACTTTTAACCTGGGTGGGAGGTAACCTTTAACATGGGTGGGAGGTAACCTTTAACCTGGGTGGGAGGTAACTTTTAACCTGGGTGGGAGGTAACCTTTAACCTGGGTGGGCGGTAACCTTTCACCTGGGTGGGAGGTAACTTTTAACCTGGGTGGGCGGTAACTTTTAACCTGGGTGGGCGGTAACCTTTAACCTGGGTGGGAGGTAACCTTTAACCTGGGTGGGCGGTAACCTTTAACCTGGGTGGGAGGTAACCTTTAACATGGGTGGGAGGTAACCTTCAACCTGGGTGGGAGGTAACCTTCAACCTGGGTGGGAGGTAACCTTTAACCTGGGTGGGAGGTAACCTTTAACCTGGGTGGGAGGTAACCTTTAACATGGGTGGGAGGTAACCTTCAACCTGGGTGGGAGGTAACCTTTAACCTGGGTGGGAGGTAACCTTTAACCTGGGTGGGAGGTAACCTTTAACATGGGTGGGAGGTAACCTTCAACCTGGGTGGGAGGTAACCTTTAACCTGGGTGGGAGGTAACCTTTAACCTGGGTGGGCGGTAACCTACCATCGTAAGGCATCTTTCCACGTGACATCATCTCGTAGAGCAAAACACCAAACGACCAGACGTCCGATTTGACGGAGAAGCGTTGGTGGAGAGCGGCTTCTGGTGCCGTCCAGCGAACGGGAATCTTTGTGCTGCGACTGGCTGTGTACACGCTGTCCTGAAGGGGGGGGGGAGGTCAAAGGTCACAGTAGTACTAGTGCAGAAGAGGAGTGTGGGGGCGGGCATTCGAGGACTACATTTAACGTATTCTACAGTAATGGTGTGAGTACAATCAATGGGAGTGTGTGTGTGTGTGTGTGAAAGTCGAAGTAGTGTGAAGGTTGTGTGAAGTATTCCATCTGATGCAAATTGCTCTGTCCTATCTAATTGTTTTTAATTTATTCTGTATTTTATTGTTGTTTCCTTTTCTTTTGCATATATCTCTGTACGGTGTCCTTGAGTGCCAAGAAAGGCGCCTTTAAATAAAAGTAAATAAGTAAATATATCAAGTATATCATAAATATATCATAAGGAACCGACGTCTCACCCTGATGATCCGGGCCAGTCCAAAGTCGGCCACCTTGCAGACCAGGTCGTCGGCCACCAGGACGTTCCTGGCGGCCAGGTCCCGGTGTACGATGTGCCGGTCTTCCAGGTAGGCCATGCCCTCCGCTACCTGGCTGCCCATGTAGATCAGATGGGCTGACTTTAGCACCTGGCCCTCTGGCGCTGAACACACACACACACACACACACAGAGCATGTGACACTTTACACCAGGATCTTCAAAGTAACATTGTCACTACAACACAAAGGCAGGAGGAAACCAACAACAGGAAAGCCCATGCCTATGTTTGCATTGGTACGCGCTGTAATTATGGGAGTTAAACCCTTCTGTCAACAATCTCCTGGTTGATGCTTTGACAAAAGTTGGTCGTGCATGGAATACACACTTGGAAACAAACATAGAAACTAGATGAATAATAACATGAACACGAGGAGGTGACGGAGACAGAATCTTGATGTGAGCCGTTTCACGGAGACAAAACCTACATCATGCATTCAACACGTTCAATTATTTATATATTTCTTCTTCTTCTTCTCTGTCTAATGCATGCAAATGACTCATGCATATAGTTTCGTCTGACCTTGATCCGAACTTTCTCTGTCTGATAAGATTGTCTTTCCAAAACATAAAGCTCTCCTAATATTTTAGCTGCATGTGTGTGTGTGTGTGTGTGTGTGTGCGCGTGTGTGTGTACGTGCACATGTGCGTGTGTGTGTGTGTGTGTGTGTGTGTGTGTGTGTGTGTGTGTGTGTGTGTGTGTACGTGCACGTGTGTGCGTGTGTGCGTGTGCGTGTGTGTGTGTGTGTGTGTGTGTGGGACTTACAGGCCAGGTAGGCCTTGAGGCTGCCCTTGGTCATGAGCTCTGTGACGATGTAGACCGGCTCCCCCCTGGAGCACAGCGCCAGCAGCTGGATCAGCTTGGGGTGGTGGAGGCTCTTCAGCGCCTGCACCTCCTTCACAAACTCATCCTGCTTGGTGTCCTCTGGGCAGGGATCAATCATGTGGTTATTGTTATTATTAGCTTTGTTCATTACTTATAAGGGCAAGGCTGCCGTCTGTCACTCTAGTGAACGGCAGATAAACGGTAACTTTCAATGCCGTTGCCGGTACATAAATCACTCGGCCATTGTTTGGGCTCGGAGGTGCAGACACGGTGCAGACATTTACAGTTCTGACACATAACTCATGTAGCCAGATCAACAATACTTCCCCCAGCGTGTCAGCTGTGTAAATTATACAACTAATTATTATTTTTGTGGCAAAAAAAAAGGACTACTAAATCAACAAACAATCAGAGACAATCAGAAACAATCCAAAAAATCCGAACTGGAAACGTCATATTCAGCTGGGTGTATTTAGGTAGGAAGGACCCCCGCGCCCAAATACTGGCTGAGCGATGCATATACTCAAACCGTTACTGTGACAGAAGTCGCAAGTTGTCATTTTGCTCATTTCGGCAGGAAATTGAGTGTTTCAATAGTGACCTCTGCATTAAGAGAAACATTGAATGACGCTGGCCATTTCCCGTTTCACACTAGATTCAGTTTGACGAAGTATCCTTAAAATAAACCTTTGCCTGGCGTGAGCACGCCCCTGGAGGAGGTTCAACGTGCCACTGAACAAAGCACCTTGTAATCTAACATGGCTTTTCTTATACTGCCATCCATTGTTAGGGGTGGAGCTGGGTCTAACCCTGACCCAAAAAAAAGAGGTTGGGATGGACCCACTGCACCTGGGTCCATCCCAACCTCTTTTTTTTGGTCTGGTCAGATTTCTGTGCACCTGCCACCACACACCTCATTTTAATCCAATCCACATCTGCCAGTAATATTAATGTTTAGTGAGTCTATGCCCATTGCACCATACCAAGTGATTGCTAGTGTTTGTGAACAGGACTTTCAAAAATCAACAGACTCTCAAAAATCAACCATTTATAGCTCTGAAAGTGTGTGTGTGTGTGTGTGTGTGTGTGTGTGTGTGTGTGTGTGTGTGTGTGTGTGTGTGTGTGTGTGTGTGTGTGTGTGTGTGTGTGTGTGTGTGTGTGTGTGTGTGTGTGTGTGTGTACCTTGTTTAAGCATCTTAATGGCCACCTTCCTGTTCTCCGTGGTCCATACGGCCTCCCACACCTCTCCAAAGTGGCCTTCTCCCAGCTTCTTGTGCAGCTTGAACTCCTCTCTCGGCCTCTCCCACGGCTCCATGTCAAACAGCTCCCGCTGCACAGGGACCACAGGGGAGCGTTCACAAATCGCAGTAGTACACACACGGTTTTCAAACTCTTTTAAGCATTCAAACTCAACACTGGGATAGCAGGGAGATTTTAGCATCACAAATGTTAAGCATATTTGACCCGATGTAGCGGCCTCAGGCTTTGGCCTCAGGCAGCGGGGATGTTTCCTATGTTAATTAAAGTGATGAATAAATGAATAAAAACACTGTGCTGCTCACAGAGGATTTTAAGGAACTACAAAAAGGAAATTGACATGTTTGCAAACTTACAGAAAATGGGGACACACAAACACAAGTACTTCCTTTCTAGTAAAGCAATGATTGAGGATTATTACAATTTAAATCACAATATACAAATGGAGCATAGCTTATATCATTTATGTAATATGTTTGAGCTTATGTACAGGAGTGAAAAAAGGATTGAATGAATGAACGAATTTGACTTGTGAGTATAATAAAGAAATGCGTGACAAGATCAAACTTCAAATCAAATACTTTTTATTTTATATAAAAATGATTAGGTTCTTCAAAGGAAATCCCTAGATCACAGGGAGTTAGACATTAATAAGTTATGAATACAAACAATCAATAAAGTTAACATAGAAATTGATTAAAAAAATTACACTTCCCAATATTGACAACTTGAATAGATACATTATAATAAAATACAAACCTAGACTAGCTAGTTTAACAACAGTCACAGTCCCCGCAGTTTGATTCAGGATCCCAGAGATAAACCCATAGATATCTTTACTCCACAGCCAAATAACTGTCTCCACTGTCTTGGGAGTGTCTTGGCAACACCAAACGTTTGTCTGAAAGCAGCCACTGTGTTTTTAACGACACAAGTTAAATACAATGATGTCCTATAATCTTCACAGATTATATTCAGAGTCACGTAAAAGTACGATTCTTCATTTATCAGCTACAAAGCACTTCCTGTTATTATTTTAGTTGCTTTACAAGTGAAACTTCACCTCTTGTGGCTATTCTTTGGAATTAGTGCCACAAAGAGAAGTATTTATACACTGGGAGGTTTTCACACCAAAAGGCTTGATAATAATAGAAATAGTCTGGAGAATGGATGTAAAATAGTTGGTCATGCACATTTTCAGTGATGCGATTCTCACTGGGCACTAAAATACTCTTTCAACTGGTTAGCTCTTATATAATCAAAGGGATGTTTATACATGAACAAGCTATTGAAATGTATCAGTGTGTTTGTGTTGCCTAATTGTCATTTTGATGCGAGTGTGGGAGTCATTTAATTACAGACTAATTTCTTATTAAAATAACCCTCCTTACACTCATTAGGTTAATATGAAATGTCAAAAACAGATTTCAGTCTAATGGAATGACAAAACAAAGTGCAAAATTACACATTTGCACATCTGTGCTTGAGTGCTAGCGTTTATAAGCTTATACTTTGTGTGTGTGTGTGTTCAGTGAGTGATTGAGTGTATGTGCATCTTTATGACATCATTAATATGTTTACCGTCACTGCGGTGCGGTGCCTTCTGGGTGTGAGAGAGTGATTATGTATTTTATGCATACGTTTCTGTTTAATGCTTCTCTCTATTTGCATATGTGCCTGAAGTGCACATGTGTGTGTGTGTGTGCGCGTACCCCTAGGTGTATGCAGAGCTGTCTGCTGTGTAAGTGGGCTGAAGCGTGGAGAGACAGTTTCTGCCTGTGAGGGTGTCAGTAGGATCCGTGGGACGCACGTGTCCTTGGATTAATAAACGCGTGAAATAATAAAGATAAAAAATAATAAATAATAAAGTGTGAAAACCTCTGCCATCTCGTGTTTTATTAGTAATACATGTGCACACATACTAAAGAGAGAAGACATTGTATACTCATTTGCAACTGTAGTATTTGGAAGAGGGAATAAATATTTAGATTACTTTATTGATCCGAGGGAAAATTGTATTATATTATTATTATAGCAGTCGTATTATATTGTAAATATACCTTCCACTAGTTCCACTCTAGTTTCCATTATTTGTTTTGCTCTCACTGTTTAGTTTACAGTTGTGGGTTAAGACCAATAAGAGTGTTGTTTGCAGAAAAGGAGTGTAGACACAGCAATGTGCACACGTCACTATGTAAGCCGCTGCAAGCAGCTTACATAGTGACGCCATGCAAACACCAACGTTTCAGCACATCTTCACCTGTTTGTGTGTGTGTGTGTGTGTGTGTGTGTGTGTGTGAATGCTAGATTATATGCGTGTATGTATTGTAGATGGTGTGTGGGTGTATGTGTATGGCTGTGTGTGTGTGTGTGTGTGTGTGTGTGTGTGTGATGACATAGGGCTTTTCCATGGGTCCGTTTAGACACTCCCCTGGAAGGAAAGAGAGAGAAGAGGAGGAATCACCAAGATTTCCCAGACCCCACGAGTTAGTTTGGTCAAAGTGCGCCATCGTGAGAAATAGTCGGACCGAGCGCAAACACGCTGACCCGTCGAAAGGCCAGGGCAATAAGCCGCCCATGTCGATCATCACGTGGAAGTAGTAAGTACCCGTGTTAAATTACAGTCAGTATTCAAGCCTCACCACTAGGAAACCCACACAGTTCTAACGCTCGTTATGAAAAGCTTAGTTCTTATGATCCGTTTATTGGTGTGCAGTAACACTCGCTCATTGGGTATTTTATCCGCTGTATCGTTAAATAGGTATTATATGGGGAATAAATTGGCCAATATAATTTCTACTTTAGAATGGTTGAAGTATCTGCAGATTTATGCTAATTTAGTTCATTCACCGGTAAGATGACTCCGGCTCTACCTAGGAAATGTTAACCTGTGAATACAATTCATGAAAATGAATATTTTTATGCATGATTGATGTTTTGATTTGATTCAAATTTTCAGAGTTTCAGTATTAAGAGTATACAGATCCGATGGTCACTGACTATTTTTTCAATCAATTCCTCATTAATTCGGAATATAAAACCAGCTCCTCCACTTGGGCTCCACAAGGACACACATGCAGTCCATCTTCTAAACAGCGACCCGCAGTTAGAAAGACACAGACTAGCAAACACACACACACCGCTTGGTGACCCTCTCGTCTCAACTGACTCCTGTCCCTCTGCACGCGTGTTGGCAAGTCATTACAGAGTAAGGACATATTTTTGATATGTACATGTAAGGTGATGCATATTTTTGGACTCATTATAACCAGAAGTTTGCCGTTATGACCAGTTGGATTGCTTGAGTATGATTCCTGACCGAACATTCGGTGTATGTGCCTGTGTGTAAGACCCCGCGTGTGTACGGAAGAGTGTGTGTGTGTATGAGCTACACG
>JAOPHQ010004082.1:30000-68701 GCA_030340625.1 Merluccius polli
TAGTGTGTGAGTGTTTCTCTGATGCTATTAGAGAGGGAGACAGACTAGAATTAAACAGCTCTACATTTGAGTTTCTTCATTACCAGTATCCTCCTCTCCTCTATTATTTGCCTCGCCTCACCTCACCTCACACACACACACACACACACACACACACACACACACCTCTATTTATACATAACACCGGCCCCCTTGCCCCCACCCCCTACCCACGCACACACACACACACACACACACACACACGTCTGATAATGCATATTTTAAAAGCAACGCTGCAGGAAACGAACATCGAACTGCAGCTCTTTCCCATGGGAGAGAGAGAGGGGGGGGGGGGCTGTGCGTGTGTGAGAGAGAGAGACAGACAGAGAGAGAGACAGAGAGAGAGACAGACAGAGAGAGAGACAGAGAGAGAGACAGAGAGAGAGACTCCTTGGCTAAGGCTAAAATAAATAGGATAGGAGAATAGAGGAGACAGGATAAGACAGGTGAGTGCAGTACACTTGAAGACCTGAGAGATGGATGAATATAGACGGAGGGATGGGTGTGTGTGTGTGTGTGCGTGTGTGCGCGCGTGCGTGTGTTCAGTCGATAGAGAAGTGCAGGAGCGAGGCTCTAGAAGGGATGAAAGGGCGACGACGCCGGCGAGACGGATGATGGGGGTTCAAGGGGAAGGGGCGGGACAAACGCCCGTGTCACTCACCTGAGATGGTGTACTCATCACTATGGCTCTCACTGATGCGCACCAGGAAGGATCCATCCTGGTTCTGAGAGGCCAGGAGAAGTTTTTCCGCCTTCACACGATTTATGTTGCCATAATACCACCTGAAGAGACAGAGAGAGAGGGGGGGGGGGGGGGAGATATAACACAACGAGACGATGAATGCATGCGCTTAGACGTGGACAGATACATGGAAATAGTGCAGAGCATTTTCACATTGTTGCTGCGAAGCGCCGCAATAAAAGCTTCAAACCCGGCACCGGGGGTTGGAGGCCTATGTAATGATTGCAATAAATAATACATATCAGTAGTCTGGCCTACATACACACACACACATACATCCGCATTAATTTGTTATATGGCCCAAATGATCACTAGTTGTTAAACTAAAGTGAAGTACAAACTCACCCTTATTTACCCTTATCTGAGCTGGGCGGGACTCACGCGCCCCGGTCAGGTTTCACGGAAACCGACCCGGTGCTTTGAATGGTGATATTACAAACGTGTCTGATGGCTTTGTATTGGACCTTCATCGCTTTAATTGTATATATACACACACATGTTGTATATATGTATATATATATATATATATATATATATATATTTTGTATATCTTATATTCTTGTATCATTATAAAGACCTGGCTCCCACAGGCTTTGTTGTCCATTAAAACCAGTACAACATAGTGGGACCGCAAAGGGGACAGTCCCACCATGGGGGGGGGGGGGGGGGGGGGGGGAAGAGAGAGAGAGAGAGAGGAGAGAGAGAGAGAGAGAGAGAGAGAGAGAGAGAGAGAGAGAGAGACACACACACACAGACACCAGAGAGGCCCACCACTCAAACCCACAAGACAACAGGGGGGAAGGTCATCTCTCTTATTACACGGTAGAGAGAGAGAGAGAGAGAGAGAGAGAGAGAGAGAGAGAGAGAGAGAGAGAGAGAGAGAGAGAGACAGAGACAGAGACAGAGATGAAGACAGAGACAGACACACACAGACAGAGAGAGACAGAAAGAGACAGAAAGCGACAGAGAGAGAGAGAGACTTTTTTGCACCGCAGAAAAAAACAACCTGCGCTTCCGTCACGCGTCGGCGGCGCGCAGTGCGCAGAGTGGCGGACGCCGCGGCGGTCCGGAGGGAGCGAGCGACACACACACACACACACACAACACAACACAACACAACACTCACTTGTGCTTGGCGAACTCGTCCTGCAGCACGGCCACGTAGTTGGCCGGGACCAGGCCGGACCCCTGGGAGCCCGTGAGCCGCTTGGCCAGCACGTAGTCGCCGCGCTTCTCCAGCACGGACAGCGTGTCGCCCTCGCGCACCGTCAGCTCCTCCTCGCTGCGCGCCTCGAAGTCGAACAGCGCCGCGTAAAGCTGGACCGGACGCTTCTTGGGGGACGGGACGCTGATGTCCCCCGAGACGGTCCGGATCTGGGCGGCGTTGTTGTGGGTGTTGGTGGTACTGGTGGTGTTGGTGTTGTTGGTGGTGTTGGGGTAGTGAAATTCGGGCCATATCCAGTTCCAGACCCGTTTGAGGCATGGCATGCAGGTGCGACAGCAGTCCTCCATCACGGACGCACATCCAGAAAGGGGGGGGGGGGGGAACCCGGGCTGAGGCGCCCCTCCACACACACACACACGCGCGCGCGCGCGCACGCACGCACACACCTCCCCACACACACCTGCAGCGATCCGGTTTGTGTTGATATCCACCCACACCCCTTAAAATGGGGGAAAATTCAATTGAAAAGGTCCTACAACCGTAGTGAGTCCAGTAGACCGTCCTCCTCCTCTCTCCTCCCGGTCCCGGTACCGGTGCGCCAGCTATAGTGCCGCACCGCCGGCACACAGAGAGTCTCTCTCTCTCGGTGGGAGGAGAGCCGGAGGAACCGGTTCTAATGGGGGGGGAGGATGGGGGGGAGGGTGAGATCACGGTTTAGCGAGCTGCGGCCACGGAGGGTTGCGGCTGTGGGAATGCGGAAGCGGCGCGGGACGGGACAGGAGAGGAGGAGGAGGAGCAACCCCACACACACACACACACACCACCCACACACACACACACATACACCTCCAAAAGGTGGGTCTGCTTCCACGCACCAAGTTAAAGGACGCGGGGCGGAGCCGCAAAGTTGGGTTTTGGCGCGGCGGCGGCAGACGTCTTCTTCCGCTGTCGGACGCACCTGCGCATTCCAGACCCGCTCCCGGAGGGAGGGCGGAGTGTGTGTGTGCGTGTGTGTGTGTGTGTGTTGGGGCGGGGGTGTGTGTACGTGTGTGTGTGTGTGTTGGGGCGGGGGGGGGTGTGTACGTGTGTGTGTGTGTGTGTGTTGGGGCGGGGGTGTGTCTGTTTTGTCACCGTTTTAAATCATATTATTTATGAAATGCATTTTTAAGGAGTGGTGGGAACCTTTCCATCCACACCTGTCATCATGTCATTCAAATACAATACACACACTCACCGGCCGTTTATATTCCTTGCAATTGAGTAGAATAAACCACCTCCTTGACTTTTTTATTTACAATTTTACCTGTTCAGTATAGGCATCCAACACACACACACACGCACACACACAAAAGCTAAAATCTAAACGGTCAGGCACAGTCTATAAACAGATATCCTCACAGAGCATTTCACTCACTAATATGGACGGCTATGGCTTTTGTAACAAATTACACTCAAATTATAGCTCTTAAATCTTACCTACAGCACCCATAGTGCATTAAATAGTTACAGTTGCCTACGTGTAGATAACATTAAGCATAGTAGCCTACAACATTCAAATAATACTTGACCTGACAGTACCTGTCCTTTGGTATGGAAACAAACACTTAACTGATAAGATAATGAAAGTAAACTCCTATGGCTCAAGTCTGTGCAGTCTTACAGGTGTGTACTGAATACGTTGCTTGAAATTATAATATAGCCATATGACTTAAAACGTGTAAAAAACAAATCAAATTTAAAAAAAAAAAAAATATATATATATATATATATATATATATATATATATATATATATATATATATATATATATATATATATATATAATTTGCTTCAAAGGATGCAGTTTTTAAATTCTGGAGAACTGTATTTGGCTTGTGTATAAGAAAGGCTCATTCATTCATTCGATCCCCTTCCAACGTACTGGAACTGTTTGTTGAATCAAATGCCCATCGAGTGATAACGTAAAATGTCCTATTACATTAAGATTACATTTAATCAGTTAATCAATGTTGATACTTTTTTAAGTGTACAACCCATTAATCTAGCACAGCAGTAAGGCTGAATAAGCAGACCTGTTTCTCAGGAGAGGGATATTTATAGATGCCAAGATTAATTACCTGTGAGTCAATTCAATTCTAAGAAAGTCAGGGAGGGCGAGGGAGTTTAACAGTGGCTATTACACCTCCTAACCCTAACGACACCTCCTAACCCTGGCCCTCGCGACACCTCCTAACCCTGGCCCTCGCGACACCTCCTAACCCTGGCCCTCGCACCACCTCCTACCCCTCGCAACACCACCTAACCCTGGCCCTCGTGACACCTCCTAACCCTAACGACACCTCCTAACCCTGGCCCTTGTGACACCTCTTAACCCTAACGACGAGGGTGTTGCCCTCGCAACACCTCCTAACCCTGACCCTTGCAACACCTCCTAACCCTGGCCCTCGTGACACCTCCTAACCCTAACGACACCTCCCTACCACCCTAACGACGAGGGTGTTGCCCTCGCAACACCTCCTAACCCTGACCCTTGCAACACCTCCTAACCCTGGCCCTCGCAACACCTCCTAACCCTGACCCTTGCAACACCTCCTAACCCTGGCCCTCACAACACCTCCTAACCCTGGCCCTCGCAACACCTCCTAACCCTGGCCCTCATGACACCTCCTAACCCTGGTCCTGGCGACACCTCCTAACCCTGGTCCTCGCGACACCTCCTAACCCTGGCCCTCGCGACACCTCCTAACCCTGGCCCTCGCAACACCTCCTAACCCTAACGACACCTCCTAACCCTGGCCCTCGCGACACCTCCTAACCCTGGCCCTCGCGACACCTCCTAACCCTGGCCCTCACGACACCTCCTAACCCTGACCCTCGCAACACCTCCTAACCCTGGCCCTCGCAACACCTCCTAACCCTGGCCCTCGCAACACCTCCTAACCCTGGCCCTCGCAACACCTCCTAACCCTGGCCCTCGCAACACCTCCTAACCCTGGCCCTCGCAACACCTCCTAACCCTGGCCCTCATGACACCTCCTAACCCTGGTCCTCGCGACACCTCCTAACCCTGGCCCTCGCAACACCTCCTAACCCTAACGACACCTCCTAACCCTGGCCCTCGCGACACCTCCTAACCCTGGCCCTCGCAACACCTCCTAACCCTAACGACACCTCCTAACCCTGGCCCTCGCGACACCTCCTAACCCTGGCCCTCGCAACACCTCCTAACCCTGGCCCTCGCAACACCTCCTAACCCTAATCACACCTCCTAACCCTGGCACTCGCAACACCTCCTAACCCTGGCCCTCACACCTCCTAACCCTGGCCCTCACACCTCCTAACCCTGGCCCTCACACCTCCTAACCCTGGTCATTTTCCAAGGAACAAAATCACAAACGCGTAACTCTGTTTGATAGATAGCACACAGTTTTATTAGTATAATTAGCTTTGTGACGCACAACTTGGGAGAGAAACAAAAACAAACCAAAAATGGTCACTTTTTTTTTTTTTAAGTCTGTAAAGATTTCAGCCTAGCAGTGACATCACATGAAAAGAAAAAGCTTAAATTTCAATAATTGGTTGGTTTGCCATTGATCAGTGATATGTTCTTGTCCTACTTTGCCCATACTGCTTGCAAGTAGACAACAAAAATCTAGATTTTGTATTTTTACCATCTTTTTTTTCGTTGGTTGCTTCACATATATATTATCAACACTTTTCTAAAGAATCAAAATATTTATCCACAGGTACTGGAAAAAGGTATCCACTGTTATATAGAATCATAAACACAATACATATATATAAAAAAAAGAATCCGTTATAATTTATATGGTATCAAAGAGGGAGGGAAATGGGCTGTGTTTTACAAAAGTGATGTCCTATTATTTCCTGAGGTTGATTTTCATCTTCTGCAGATTAAAGTTGAGCTAAATATACTAATAGACTAAAGAGGCCCAATGAGGGCCTAACAATGGCTTATCATTCACTGAGGAGTTAGTTCCAATGGGTTGTGGAAACACCAGCTGTGACCCCACATTGACTTGCTTAGGTTAGCGGAGAGGTTAAAGGTCACCCCCTCAAGCCAAACTAACGCACTATTCGACATCCCGCTCAAACAATCATAGTTTTTTTAAAGGGGAACTTTGTCATTTTGAATCTTTGTTGGCTTTTGGAAAAATAAATTAAAAATGACCCAAGAAACAACTATGATTGGAACAAGACAAACACTAACAAACACGTGAGTAGGTTTGTTTTCTTCATACTTCAATGTAAACCACTAGCTTCGCCTACCATACATTTTGGTTTACCAACATGAACCACAAGGTTTTCACAACAAATGCTGGCTAAATGATAAGACATTTTTGAAGTTTGCAAAAAAAGTTGAAATTAATAAAGAAATGTTCAATACAAGTAATTGGCCAGGATCCACAAATGTCAAGGTACCCCTTTGGCAATAGGCTTAGTTGTACAATGGTGATAAGCACATTTAGACAGAGTCCCATTTCCCTTTAATATGCAAGGAAGGAGCTGGACCTTAACACAGGAGGTGAACATGAAGAGAGGAGGATGATAAGAAAGAGATGACATGGATAATGTAGAGAAACTCAACCAAAAATAATTGCAAAAATCTGTACATGTAAACATCACACTTTCACTGAGTAAAATCATGAGGAGATATAGGTTAGCCATTGGTCTAACTGGAACGACGCCCCAACGATCGGTTTGAGGAGAGCATTGGGGAACATTGACGGACAAACAAAACAATAAAAAAAGAAAATAATTGCTATCAACAGAAGAAACAGGAATACAAAGCACCACAATAAAATAAAATATAAAAATAAAACAGTAAAACAGTGGCTTAGGTGTCTATTTTGGATTTTGACAGTAGTAGCTATACATCACGCCCTGATAGAAAAATAAAAAAGCTTAGGATTCTTCTCCTCTCTTCTGTTTTTTTTATTTTTCATTTTTTATGTTTTATATGTATGCATAAAGCTGTACATCTGACAACAAAGAGAATGCGTTTCTAGAAGTGTGTGATCGTTTGTTAGCGGGGAAGGGTCTGACCAGCATCACTGCTCTTCTGCTTCTTGTCCAAGACCAAAACACTGGGACTAAATCCTGACCATTTCGACACGTAGAAATGAAAGACTTTAACCCGGATCCTCTGAAGTATGTCATACATGTTCCCCATTTTCTGTGTCTGACTTTGCTATCCATTTGAGACTTCCTAATGTCATTACCTTATGAGACTCTACGGCAGGAAAACACTTGTTTTAGCGAGCGATGTGGAGAAAAGAAAAAAACCAAACATGAGGTCATTATGTGAAAAGGCACAAGGTACGAGCTATGATTCCCGTCATACGTCTCCCATATCCCTTGTTTAATAACAGTACGCGTTTATGACAAGACCTGGCCACTGGCTATTCCCCCCATTCCCCCAGATGTGATTACAACACGTTAGAGCGAACCCGGCGCGTGTTGGCAGGGTGAGGGTTAGGAGAGCGGTGATGCTGGTCAGTACAGGGGTTAGGGTTAGGGACGCAGTGACGCTGGTCAGTACAGGTACAGGAGGTTGTTGCTGTTCGGCGGTCCGAATGTTCAGCACAGACACAGTGAGATGTTGGGAGTATTGTACAAAATATAGATTCCAAAAAGACCACTTCACTCGCTTCACTACAAAATATATTTTTTTTAATAAAATAATATTAAGAAGTACATTGATAATAATAATAATACAATAATAATATTAAAAATAGAAACCAGATAACAATGTCTGTTGGCCTGTTGTGAAGTTCTTGAGTCTGTGGGAGGATGGCTCTGGTTATGGCTAAAATACTCAGCTCAACTGTCTACACTAGCTGCACACAGAGACAAGGAATGGAAAGAAACAGTGAGCAAATTACACATATCCAAAGATTGTCATTTGCCATTTTTCTCTTTAAAACAGTAGTAAGTGTTGAAGCCGGGGAGCAACGCGGAACCCAAATTACATTAGACCTCGACAAGATGTCTTGCTGTCGGACACACTGCGACCAATAGAAAGGCCCCAAAAACAGATAAGCCCCGCCTTTCTGCCTCCAAAGACCCGACAAGTGGTCACTCTCCAGGGTTTATTAGCCGAGGACGAATAATCAATAAATCATGAACCATGATCGATGAACCATGAATACCAAGTTTATTAGTGTCCGCTCCATTCTAACCATAAATTAAATAAATATGACTAATGTAGAATATTGTCTGTACAATAATCTGGGGACATGCCCACCACAAGTTTCAATTTAGTCTCTCCTGCCGGGCGGGGACCAAAACGAAAGGAGGTTCTTGTTGTCAAAATGCTGACTTGACGACAGTTCAGTCTACAGACTGAAGGTGAGGGTCTTGGGACGGGTTGTTCTGAGTTACATGTGCCGTGTGTGTTGGGGTACAACACTGCTATCGTACGACATCCTTCAGATCCTTTCTTCTTGAAAGCTCAGGCATTGAGACGGAGGCTTAGGGTCAGGGTGAGCTTAGCTATAGCCTGTTGAGCTCTGAGATGCTCTGTAGAGAAATGCAAAGGGGGACCGAACACTGGAGCCAGGCCTCTGGGACAACAGCCTCTCTGGTGAAGCCTATAGTCACACACAGCGCTTTGTTACCGATTGCGTGTGTTGTTTTTTTTACAAATTGGCGGTGTGATGTTTCATCTAACAGTGGTTTGAGCAGCAGCAGTGCATGCCAGGGTTCACATTCGATGACTTCCAAGCCCTCAATGAACTGCAACTGAATTGAGACAAAATAACAAATCATTTTTAAGGGACATTTTAGGGAACCGTTCAACACACGTTCAAATACAAGTTAAGTCAATTACTAACAATCGCTGAGTGAGAGTAAATCGATTGTCAATTTCTTGTGTGTTACGGACTCCAAACTTCTGACTGCAGTGACACCCCGGCCTACGCCCTTCCTCCTCCACTAGGGCAGGGCTACTGTTGATTTCTTCTTTTTTTTTGCATATTTGTTGTGATTTTCTTTCTCGTTTGCTGATCTCGCTATCACTTCAAACCAACAGGCCGACCAACGCCAAGCCTCCTGCTGGCGGACAAACCAAAGGACAATTCAAATAAAAAAGACAAAAAGCAACACATTCCTAATCCTACATCTAACACATATCATTCCATAAATTAAGTGGTTTACATTTTTTTTTTTGAACATTTCAACCAATAGTAGACCTTGGTGGGGTAGTACCATATAAAATGTAAATCAGTATGGCTTGGTTTGTGGATCCAGTGTGTTGAAGAGAAAGGAGCTCTGCCCCCCCCCGCTCCCACGCCACTGCGGCGTGCTGACCTCGTCGTCAAGCGGCTATGAATGCTATGATTATCATCTGCATTGCAAAAATATCCCTGCGGCATCTTCTTCCGCCTCATCCTGCGTGTCAACAAGCATCAGCTTTGCAGTGCATTTTAGGGGTTGAACCCTCGCCCCCCCGCTCCCAACATCACATGACTGACGCTTCGCTCTGTGTGCAAAAAAGGAAGCCGCTTACAGTGACGCGACGACAAGCAGAGTCTGACTGAGTAAAGAGAAATGAATTCCACTTAAAAAAAAAAACAGCCTGACCCGCCCAGCAAAGGTGAGATGGCGCTAAAGGCAAATCAGAAACCAGACTGACTAGATTGAGACTGAATGCTCCAGACTGAGGTCACCACAGGAGGAGCCCGTCCAACCCCAACGTTCAATCTTTCAGGAGGCAGGACGTCCGAGACGTTATCCGCGAATACATTATAAAATGTACACACGCGGTTCAAGAAGATTCACTTTTATATCCTCAGCAGCCTTGCTATGTAATCGTTGCCGAGTAATTCATGTGGAGCACACCGCCTTACATTTCACCGGTCACCCCCCCCACCACCCCACCCCACTGTTGGATGGATGGTCAGAAACATGGAGAAATCACAAGGGAATAGTCCCTACCAACAGAGGATCACCGTTCAGAAAGTAAAAACAGAAACGAACCGAAAGGTCAACCAACTGACAAAACAACAGGAGGAGTGTGTGTTCGTTAAAGACATCAGATTGTTATCCAAGTTCAAAATCTCTTGCGAAGAGGCCTGTGTGTGTGTGTGTGTATGATTTTTTTTTTTGCTTTGTACCATTGGTGCTGAGGTTGAGCTCGAGTTTGGAGGAGGTTGATCGGTTGGTTGGGTTTTGGCTAATAAACACCCTGCTTGCTTGAGGTTTCAGGTCTATGGCAGAAGGTCCGGTTCTGTTGTATAGCAGCAGCAACAAGAAAGTTCTTCATTATAATCATAGCAGGGATAAGGACTCTAATAATAATAGTAATGGACATCTAAAGTCAGACAGACGCAGGCTCAATACCTGAACTGAATTGTTCTGGACTGTTACTGTACTGAACAGTCTGACAAAGGAGCAGAACGAGGAGAAGATACAACAGGATTTAGGTCCAATTGAAAGGTGTGGAATAGGTCCAGGGAAAGTGAAAGGGGATTGTAGCCCCCCCTTCCAGATAAACTAGAGATAGAGTGACAGACAGAAATAAAGCAAGAGAGAGCGAGAGAGAGAGAGCGAGAGCGAGAGAGAGATACATGTTAAACTGTGTTGATGAGGTTTTGTCGGCATTAAAACAAGACTTTTTTTTAGAAAAGTAAAAGTGGGCGGTAAAGTAGCCACCAGAAAGCAGGTTGTTAGCCACACAGACGGCGTTCAGCTGTCCCAATCCCCTTCCAGGAGAAAGTCTTTCTTTCTACAAAAACCCACTTTGCTTAGTTCTAGTCTTCTGAGTCCAGATCTCCAGAAGTCATTTCTGGAAGGGAAGGACTCATTATATACAGCAGCAAACAAGTGACCTTGCACAAACAAAAAAGTATTTTAAAGATTTTCAAGGTTCGAAGACCCATTCTTGAAATGCCATCTTTTTTTGACGTTACAGTTCTTTGTGCAGTCGTTTTTGTTCCAATGAAAAAAATCCTTAAAGACATCAGGCGGTGTTAAAAGTTAAGTGGTATCTGGTTGAAATGTCACGATATACCTGGGCAATGTGTTGGTGTGTGTGTGTGTGTGTGTGTGTGTGTTTGTGTTTGTGTGTGTGTGTGCGCGTGCGTATTTGAAGTGGGAGTTGGCAGACGTGGTCTGAGGTATTTCCTGGCGGTCAACATGGCGTCGTGGATGCATAAGTAAGCAAGTTGCTCCCTGGGTAAAAAAAAGGCCCATTGGGTAGATTTAAGGAAAGGTTTTGGGTGAGTTGTTTGGGAAAGTAAAAAGTGCTATAGGACACAGAGAGCTTATATACAAGCGAACACAAAAAAAAAGCCCCAAAAACACTCCTCTTTTTTCTCTATTCATTTCCAGTTTTTGTCCGTGAGCACCGGCCAACTCAAAGCAGGACCAAGTGTCTTTGTGTATTTAGTGCTATCTTTTAGATAGATAAGATAAGCTCAACTGCTAACCCAAAACTGAAATGTTCACTGGGCTCCCAAACATCACAAATCAAATGTTCAAAACGAAAAGCATGGGTCGTTAAACAAACCTTTTTTTTTTTTTGTGGTACTCGTGCTGGAGGTCCTTTCGCTGTCATTGTAATATTAGGACGAGACGAATGGGATGGCCCCGTCCGTCGAAACACCCTCGGGTTGATCCTGATTCCTTAGCGTTTCTAGTTCTAGCCACACGGGGGCAGTGTTGTCGTTCAGAAAGTACACCAGCAGCAGGCACGATATCCCTGCCTTTTTACTCTTCTCCTTTCCTCTCCTTTCCCTCTCTTCTTCTTCTTCTTCTTCTTCTTCTTCTTCTTCTTCTTCTTCTTCTTCTTCTTCTTCTTCTTCTTCTTCTTCTTCCCTTACGTTTCCTTCTTCACTCCTGTCCCGGAGAAGGGTTTGATTGTGAGAAGCTAGCCTAACCCTAACCCTGGGCAGGAGAGAGGAAGAGGAGGGGAAAGAGGAGGACTCCAAGCGCTCTCTATCAGTTCCTTTGCCTCTCCTCGACAAAAAGAGGAATTTAGGAGGAGGGATTCCTGTCCTCGCTCTATCCTATCTGAGTTTGAGGAGACGTATCGTACGTACGTCATTTAGGACAAAGGAGGGGCTGTGGGAGACGGACGAGGTCACAAAACTAACCCGTAGGGAGTAGAGGTGTGTGTGCATGTGTGGTGTGCGTGTTTGTGGTGTATGTGTTTCTCGTGTGAATTTATGTTCCCAGGTCAGTTTTGCTGCAGAATCAAATTCTCCAGTTCGTCTGCGGACCGCAGGAGGAAGGCGGCCGACTCCCTGTAGCCGGCGATCAGCTGACGCACAGCCGTGATCTCTGGTTGGCTGAGCTGGGTGGAGGCCCCGCCCGATCCGCCTCCCCCGTTGGCCCGTCCAGCCAAGCTGTTATTGGTGGAGGCGCTGCAGGAGGAAGTGATGCTGGAGGCTACAGGTTTCATGCTGAGGTCAGTAGGACCTAGTAGCCAAGGGAGCAAGAGAGACATATGTGTCAGGGATGAGGGACAAAGAGTGGAGAAGACAGAGTAGAGATAGAGGGACAGAACAGACATAAAGAAAGGAGTATCATATTTTCGCCCTCTCTCTCTCTCTCACCGTTGCTCTGAGCAGCATTGCTGGTCATCAGGGACGTGGGGTGGGGCATGGTGGTGCCCAGACTGGCGTATCCACGGTAACCGTAGCCCGCGCCATTGATATAGAGCTGGGCGTCCTGGGAGGAGAAGGCCGAAGCGGCGAGGGAGAAGGCAGAGCTAGCCAAGGAGGCGGAGCTAGCCAGAGAGGCGGGATCCCGGAGGCCTGCGCTGCCGCCGGCCGGCTTGTCCAGGATGCTCTGCTCCTCCTGGGGGAGGAGAAGGAGAACATTACATGACCTGCAGGGCTGCAACGATCAGTCGATGATTCGATTAGTTGATTGATTCAAATTATTCGAAACATTTTTTTTAATATTTGATTAAAGGTCATATCAAGTACAAATACCAAACATTGATGCTACAGACATGTGAATGTTTGGTTCATGGATCATTATAAAATTAATACTTTAGTTTTCCTTGGCTGCTCGTCAGATAAAGCAAGCAAATTGCTCTGCTGTACCTTCTCCCTGTGCTGCCCTCACGGCCAGGTCACCCTAGCATATTGAGTGGGTCGCAGAGCATATGCCAAACCTTAATCTTTAGAAAGAAGCCCATGAATGAACTCATGTTTCAATGTTCATTCATGTTTCAATGGCTTAGCATTTCATTAACTTAGCCCCAATTGTTGCAGCATTTTTGTTCGCTCCATGTTTTATAGGGGAATAAGAGTTAGTAAAAGTACATCAGTCCCGGATACCCTCTGGCCGCCATGGGATGACCCACCGTTCTGTTAAGAGATCTTCCAGAGGCGACTTACGTGATAGGCCTCCAGACGCATCCTCTTGGCTGCTTTCCGTGATTCACTCTCGCAGGCGGCCGCCAGGATGTTCTCAGCCATGGCCGAGGTGAGGTGAGGGGGAGTAGGACGAGTCTGGGCACAACAAAACACACGAGCCGACAGCAACTCCTCATCAGAACAGTGTTGGCCACCATCGCCACAGGAGGGCAGCAAAGAGCCTCCCGTCTGCTGTACGCCGTCTGAGGAAAGTCCCTCGCTAGACGGCTCCCTCCTCTCCTGGGTCTACAAGATGCTTCGGCTGTAACCATGGGGGCAGACTCTCCTCCTTGCGTCTGTCCTGTACCCGTCCAACCGCCCTCCTACACCAAACCTATGCTTCTAGAAAAGTGCCCCTTGATTTAAAGATGACTACGGTACACATGACAACACTTACTTCCATCCCGTTCTTCTTCATACGGCGGCAGGATTTGAGGTAGGTGCGGATTCGCTTGCGCGCGCGTTCCTGGAACTCGGGGAACTGGCGGCTGCACGACTCGATGATGGCCTGTATCTTCTCCTTGGGCTGCTTGGATATAGGGACCATCCGATCCAGGTTCTCGTCCACAAACAGCCGAACAAACATCTTAAAAAAATAAACGCAATGGGAGCTGCATTAAAGTCACTTCCTAAATATCACACCAAGGTGGACGAATATGCAAAAAGAACTGTTTACAAATTAGGAATAACGAATCCCAGAAGTCATAAGACTGAAGGTGTCAATCAGAGCCAGCGTGCGTGGGGAGGAGCCGAACAGCCACACTCACGTTGAAGGCCTTCAGTCGCTCGGGGTCCACACCCTCGCTGTCATTGATCTTGTCACTGTCCTCATGGTCATCATGGTCATCGTCGTCGTCGTCGGGGGCTACCTGGTTGCCATGGCGCCCCGTAGTCAAGTCCTCGGCGCACAGCTCCGTCTTTACGCAGTCGTAGCTGCCTCTGGAACTGTACTGGGGAGACTACACGCACGCACGCACGCACGCACACACACGCGCACACACACATAATGATAAGTGGCAGGTATGGTAAAGCGAATGTAAAGCTGTATGCCTGTAGGACTGGCGCAGCCGTTGAATGAATAGCAGAAACATGGAACACACAAATTGTGAGACACTCCTGGTGTGTGTGTGTGTGTGTGTATGAGATAGATACATATAGATATATAGCTGTACAGACAGGCAGACGTGTGTGTATGGATTTGTGCCTGCGTGTGTCAAAGTATGTGCATGTCCCTTATTGTCAAGATTTTACTTTATGGTATCCAAGGCCAAGCAACTCACTGTGATGCACAGCCTCAGTCTTTGTAGACATCAGTAACAAAGACCCCTCTCATGCATTCATCCCTCTCTATACCGTTGCCTCTTTGTCTCTGCCTCTTATCTCCTATATGGCCCTCTACTAACTAACTTCTGCTTCTCCATCATAATCATGCGTTCACTCTCCATCCCCTAAAGTAGCAGGACCCTGTGTGTGTGTGTGTGTGTGTGTGCGTGCCTACGTGTGTGTCGGCGTGCTCACCTTTCCCCCGTAGTCCCTGACGTCGCGGTCCAGTCGCAGGTCGGCCACGTGTGCGTGTGTGTGCGGCGTGCGCGTGCCGTGCGCGTGGTGAGAGTGGTGCGTGTGTGTCAACGGGGCCAGGCCGGCCTTGTTGGCCAGGGGGTACTTCCTGCGGAGCTCCTCGGGGGCGTCGGGGTGGAGGGAGCCCAGCAGCGCGGCCGCCGCCGCCGACACGGTCAGCGGCAGGTGGTTGGCGGTGGGGAGGGGGGCGCGCGGGGCGGGGGGGTCGCTCAGGTTGATTGGCTGCTGGTCCTCCGACGAGCAGGAGGAGGAAGTGGGCGTGCTGAAGTCCAGCGGGGCGGGGCCGCCGTTGCCATTTACGACCTCGGTCTCCCTGACAACCGAGCTGTCAATTACGGCGGAGGAGGGCGGGGTCAAGGCAGGAAGGCCGTTTCCGCTGCCACTCTCTGAAGATGAGTCATCTGGAGGGAGAGAGAGAGAGAGAGAGAAAGAAATGGAGAGATAGATAGAGATAGTGGGAGATGGAGAGAGAGACAGACAGACAGACAGAACCCAAGAATGAGGTCAGACATTATTGAGCAGCAATATGCAGCACTTCATATTGCCACTGTGCCATTTTCTATTTCCATTGTTTTAAGGGTAGCGTTTTTGTTGAAGCATCATCATTAAAACAGATCAAGCACTTTCTATTCAAATCCTATGAAAGCACAACCATTCATACTGCAGATAGACACATAGAGCTATATAACAGCTGCTAAAGCACATCTGAAATCTGAATTATATGCTCCACAATCCAGACATATCAGGACTAAGTATACTTCAAGTCAGAATGAACCTTGAAAACTGTCAGGCAACCATGGCAACAGGGTAATCATCATGCTATGCTCTTTGGCTGGTACCAGAGGATCTTCCAACAATTAAACCAAACTCAAACAAAGACAGTCAAAACTATCGGTATCACATCAAATGTAATACCGTGATAATGGCAGTAGTTAGTGCATTGTTGCAAGGAACACAAAGATGTCACTTGTACCAGGAATGTCCTGCAGTTGGCTTTGGTTTGGTTTGCTGCTGCTGTCTCTGAGTGAGGGAATGGAGGTTTGGGATGAAGGGAATATCTGTTCATGTGGACATTTTGTGTAATGCTTTTTCATGTAGGCATACCATGCAGATGATTAAATATATAAAATCATTAATTGTCAGAACTCTGAGGTGGCAAAAGAGCAGTCCATGCATCATTTTTGCTAAGTAGAATAAAACCACAGACAAAATACGGACTCAATGTCCGTGACATCACCCATTGTTTTACACAAAACTGTTGCCTTAGATTTGCCGCCATTGCTTGAGATTTTTTGCAACCAGCAGTGGAAACAATCCATATGTGGCCCATTGAGGGCGGGAATTGGTTCAGGTTGGCAATTGTTCTCGTTGAACAAACGTAATTGAACGAATTATAGCGTAAAATAAAACACCAGTCAGACTGATGTTTTTGTTACGGAATTATTGAGTCGCCTTACACATAATGATGTATTCATAAGGTTTGTAATGTATTCATATATTACAATATGCTGTTATTGTTGTTATTATTATTATTATTATTGTTATTGTTGTTGTTGTTGTTGTTATTATTATTATTATTAAGCACTAGGCTATTGAAGACAGGGAGCTTGTTTTCCAGAGTTTCAAAAAACTGCAGATCAACCTGAAACTGACAGGAACGTTTGAAAGATAATGGCTTTCTGAACAACCCTTTGATGAACCGATACACAAGAATACCTTGCCTAGTAAATCATGTAATATAAAAACAATCATGTAATCATGTAATATAAAAACAATATAAAACAACTTTCCACATTGTTTATATATATATATATATATATATATATATATATATATATATATATATATATATATATATATATAAATCGCGAACCCCCCCACCCCCCCGTCAACAATCGCGCACCCCCCCCCGTCAACAACCGGGCACCTCTCCCCCTCCGGTCAGCAATCGCGCAATCCCCCCCCCCTCAACAATCGCGCACCTCTCCCCCTCCGGTCAACAATCGCGCACCTCTCCCCCTCCGGTCAACAACCGCACACCTCTCCCCCTCCGGTCAACAATCGCGCCCCCCCCCCCCCCGTCAACAATCGCGCACCTCTCCCCCTCTGGTCAACAATTGCGCACCCCCCCCCCCCCCGCCCGTCAACAATCGCGCAGACTTATTTTTAGTCATTATTTAGGTAGCACATGCATATTATGAATGCCTTCGACAGAATTCAAATGAGCCATTTTAATCTAGATTAATCTAGATTAATTCCAAGATTACAGTTAGATTAATCTAGATTAAAGAAATCTCTCTATGCCCACCACTAATATATATATATATATATATATATATATATAGCTATATATTGCTATGAGATCAATTTAAGTAGCGTGACGCCAGGAGGATTAAATCACTTTTATTAGAAAACTAAAGTATTAACTATGTCTCGTTCTTTCGTTCTTCCTCCCTTTGTCTTGGTTTCTCTCTGCACTGGTAGAGCTGGTGGAGAAGGTGGGTTCCTCTATGGCTTTATGGACCATAGGGCTGGTAGAGAAGGTGGGTTCCTCTATGGATTTATGGACCATAGGTCTGGTGGAGAAGGTGGGTTCCTCTATGGCTTTATGGACCATAGGGCTGGTGGAGAAGGTGGGTTCCTCTATGGCTTTATGGACCATAGGGCTGGTGGAGAAGGTGGGTTCCTCTATGGCTTTATGGACCATAGGGCTGGTGGAGAAGGTGGGTTCCTCTATGGCTTTATGGGACCATAGGGCTGGTGGGGAAGGCATGGACCATAGGGCTGATGGGGAAGGACGGGTTCCTCTATGGCTTTATGGACCATAGGGCTGATGGGGAAGGTATGGATCATAGGGCTGATGGGGAAGGTGGGTTCCTCTATGGCTTTATGGACCATAGGGCTGATGAGGAAGGTATGGACCATAGGGCTGATGGGGAAGGTGGGTTGCTCTATGGCTTTATGGACCATAGGGCTGGTGGGGAAGGTGGGTTCCTCTATGGGCTTTATGGACCATAGGGCTGGTGGGGGAAGGTGGGTTCCTCTATGGCTTTATGGACCATAGGGCTGATGGGGAGGGTGGGTTCCTCTATGGGTCAATGGGCCATAGGACTGGTGGGGAAGGTGGGTTTTTGGCAGTGTGTGATTGTTTGCATGAGTGACAGGCTGAAAGAAAACAGTGGGGCTTAGATAAACAGCACACACATTATCCACAAGCAAAACTGCCTGTGTGTGTGTGTATATGCACATACACACAACCATCTGTATGCCGATAATTATAACTTCCGAGGCCGATAATTGTAACTTCCATAAACACACATACGTGCACACGCACTTCTGTGTGTGTGTGTGTGTGCCTTATCTTCACAGAGATAGAGAGAGAGAGAGATACAAGACAAAAGGATAGAGAGTATGAGCAATTGTGAATGCATCACATGCTTCTGTTAATAGAGCAAATGATCAAGATACACAGGGAAGGTGTGGCTGGGAGAGAGCGAGAACAGTAGAGGGTTGTGTCATCCTGAAGCCGAACCACTGCATATATGAGAGAGAGAGAGAGAGAGAGGGGGGGGGGGGGGGGGGTTAGAAACTGACAGATCTGGAGGGGGGGTGGGGGGGTATCTGTGCTGGGGGAACAAGGTCAGGTGGGGAGGGGGTCAGGGGCTAGGGGGGTGTGGCGGGTAAGGGAGCACGTGTCGGCGGAAGAGGGAGATAGATGGCGGATTGGGATGGGGGGAGGGGAAGGGAGAAAGCCTGGGGCAGGTGGGAGAGGCACAAGGGGATGGAGGGATGGAGAGAGAGAGAGAGAGAGAGAAAAAAAAAAGAAAAAGAGAGACTGCTTGTAGAAAGCAGTCCTTGGGATGTGATCGAGAGAGAGAGAGAGAGAGAGAGAGAGAGAGAGCGAGAGAGAGAGAGAGAGAGAGGAGAGAGAGAGAGAGAGAGAGAGAGAGAGAGAGAGAGAGAAAGAGGACTGCTTGTAGAAAGCAGTCCTTGGGATGTGATCGAGAGAGAGAGAGAGGAGAGAGAGAGGACTGCTTGGAGAAAGCAGTCCTTGGGATGAGAGAGAGAGAAAAAAGGACATACTGATATGGACATTCATAGTTGTATGAGTATTCATATTCAGGCAGTGAGACTAAAGCCATCATCATTCCTGCTCAAACATCCCTGGCAGCAGCACAACCTTCTGACACACCTCTCTCTCTCTCTCTCTCTCTCTCTCTCTCTCTCTCTCTCTCTCTCTCTCTCTCTCTCACACACACAGCCAGAATGGGACCACTTATCTGCCCCCTACTTCTTTCCATTATAATCTATTCTGTCCATTCTACTGGAGTCCACTGTGTTTGGGGGGAGTAGGCGTTACAGATGGTGCGGGCTCTCTGGCCTCCTCTCCTCCCTTCCTCTCAGCCCTCTATCTCCACAGCCTTTCTCTAGCACTCCCCTCGCAAAATTTAAAGAGACAAAGACACTCGCCTCTTCTTCTCTCCTTTCCCGCTCCTCCTTTCTCGGGTCCTTAACGAGTGTGTGTGTACTGCGTGTGCGTGTGTGTGGTGTGTGGTGTGTGTGTGTGTGTGTGGTGTGTGTGTGTGTGTGTGTGAAATTATGTGTGTGCCTAGCTGGTCTCTACACAGACACAGGGTTTGTGCTAAACTAGAGAAATGGTTTCCCCACACCGAGGTCATGACATAGCAGCACTAAGACAAGGAGGACGCAAGGTGAACCCAGCAAGAACAATCAGCCATTTTAAACCCTACACCCACCGGTCCTTCCTGGAACAAGAGGATCTGTGTGTCTGGGGGTGTGTGTTTAATGTCTTGCTTAAGGACAGTAGGGCAGGATAACAAGGCTTTACTGAAGACAAGCTGGCAGTTAAGAGGAATCACCTGCTTCTCACCTTTCCCTCCTCTTCACTGCCCTCCTCTCCTTCATTTTGTATCCCTTCTTTTTTTCAGGCTTCCTGTGTGTGTGTGTTTGAATTTCTCTTCAAATCCCGAATAGAAAACCGCTGTGAGGTTGCGATGCAAAGAGAGATGATTTCTCCGTTCAAAAACAGTTGACAAATCTAGAGATGTCTCTCAACGCCTGTGCGTGCCTGCGTGTGTCCATATTGTGTATGGAAACACTGGTTATGTTTGTATGCTTGTACATGTGTGTGGTTCTGGTCATTATCCTATTACTATATATAGTAATAGTATATATACTATACTATATACTAGTATATAGTATACTAGGGAACTTATTTTATACTGCTGTTAACAGCTTCTACAATAGTTTACCATACAGCTGTTTCCCATACCAACACAAAAATAGCTTGTTACACCTAATCCAACCAAATCTTTAAAACACAACAATTCACAAAAGTGTTGGCATGTATCAGGCATGCCACAGAGCAAGGCAGTCATGTTCCTTTGGGAAGAAACTCTAATCCCAATACAAAAATACATTAATACACCTTTTCAAAAGTATCAAATATATTCTACTGCACTAATACCTTTTTAAATGCATCAAATATATTCTACCCAACGGTGTCACTGTGAGGTCATATTCGCACAACATTCAAATATGTTGACCGGTAAGTTAACCAAATCTGTCCCACGTCGTATCTCTGACACGTCAGAACCAACATAATGGGGTATAAAACCCATGACTTCAAAGTGACAGTTTTGCTGATGGCCATCGCAACGGCAGAACAAGCACTCCTGGATTAAACATAATATAGGGCACCAACAGTAGCGACGCACCAGACTGAAACTGTATTCACAAAAGTCCATTGAAATTCACTTTCTGCCCTTCAGCGGACAGAAATCCATTCACGCCGCTTTAAACAGGGTAGAGAAAAGGAAAAGAAAACGAGTTTTGTCCCGGCAAAGACTTTTCCTGTGGACATCTGTGTGTGACTGGTGACACTGAAAAAATTGAAACTGCCGTGTCGTTTATTTGAAGTGCATTTTTACATTTGACTAAGTGAAAATCATGCTTTCTGTTTCAAACTTGTTTTGTCTAGTTTGCCTTAAAGCAGATAATGAACCCCGTAGAACAAATTAAAAGAACAATTTTACTTCAATCATATTTTTACTTCAGACCAGAAAAAAAAATTATGTCATGTGACCACTCGACGTCACATCTGCTATCTCCTTGCTCGCGCCAGCCAGCGTTTTTACCGTCCGCCATTACTTCACTTCGAATTTGAAGACTCCGTCACTCCGTGGCCCAGGAGGAGGAAATCTCCACTGGCTTCCTGTTTCATCCAGAATCAACTATAAAATCTCTCTACTAACCTATCAGTGCATCCATGGAAATGCCCCGCCCTATCTCAAAGACCTCCTCACACCACAAACCTCCTCACTCCGCTCAGGAAACAAAGCCACTTTACAGCCCCCCAGGACAAAGCTCCACACTATGGGTGATCGGGCCTTCTGCTCAGCCCGCTCCTCACCTCTGGAATTCCCTCCCAGACCACCTGAGGGCTCCTCAAACCTTACACTCTTTTAAGAAAGGCCTAAAAACCTATCTTTTTAAAAAAGCCTTTTCTTAAATGCATTTTTATGCATTTTTATTATTATTATTATTAAATCTCTTTTTGAAAGGGTAAGTTTTCGAAAATTTTTAACGAGAACAAGTGTTTTTCATTCACATTTATGATTAGTGGTAAACTAAGCTACATTAGAGAACTGTGTTTTTGCACGTGTTGCCTAAAGCTAGCTAGACCAGGCTATCGCAATGCACCTGCTGGTCAAATGCAAAGTCAAGTTCAGTGTCGTGTGATAATGCGCGTTTGTCTTGAGTGAATATGCTTTAGCAACCAACCGCAACCATCAACTTTGTACCGCATTTACCGCAACCATCGACTTTTTTTTTTTGGAAACCAACAACTTTTATTTTTCTTTTCTTGCAAGCGTTAACTAGTCTAGACATTGGAGGTATCTGTATATGAGAAGGCAAATAAATGTCCGAATCAGTTGGAACGGGGTGCATGTAATGTCCGATTGAGCCCGTGTGTGATTAGAGCCGTCCATTGGGTCAGCACAACTCAGAAAAGTAATTCATGCGGCTGAAGAGGGGCCATTCTGTGTTTTTCTGAGGGCGGGGCTGTGCTGCCCACACACACACAGAGCTGCAGAGCAGAGCACAGCGCGGACACAGTTTAAAGAAGTGACAACTGAAATGCTCCCGACTGTAAGTGGCATAAACAACCGGAAAAAACAACATTTATTAAAACTTAATTTGACAAGGTTGGCGCTGGTTCGCCTGCCGTGTCTCTCCGCCATTTCCGATATGTGTAGTCACTGTTTGTTTACTGCATGTAAACATTCAGTTTAAAGCCATTTCAGACATGCACTCCTTTATTATAATCCGATACACTCCAAACAGTGAATCCGTTAAGATAAGCAATAGAGGGTGTGACGAAGGCCCTGTCCTCACGAATACGTGGCCTCACCCAATACGATGTTGTTTCGAAAAAAATCTCTGTAAACACGGTGTCGTTCCCAGAAATATCTGTGTCCGCACGGATCCACTGAAAACGACCCAAAAGGCTGTAGTACATATGCCAGGCCTGTATGTGGCGCTGTGGCGCCGCCACACCAATACACTAAAACCGGAAGAGAAGCCATGGAGCATGCGCTGTAGTAGTAGTCCGCCATTGTTGTTGTGGGGTTTTTTGGATTTTTTTTTCCAGAAACTGTATTAAGTCAACATGGTGCAATACAAATCAATACATCAACAAAACGCTGCCAGTCTATGGTTACAACAATACAGAGGCAAGTTTTCAACCATTGTTGTTGTTGTTATGACGCGTCTAGCGGCGGCGGCTGAGGTTAAGGGCTAGAGAGGCGGGGCTAATACATCATCGTTTCGGAAAAAAATCCGTTATCGCCGTCCTGACGACTCCGGGCAATCCGGCGTTTTCGGATTTTTCCACTCTGGGACCCGTTTTCAAAAAATACCGTTTTCACACCCCGAAAACACCGTATGCGTCTGGACGCGAGGCCGATACGATAAAGTATTTATCCAGATTTGTGAAAAATGTATTCGTGAGGACAGGGCCTAATAGTACAGTATGTGATTAATTAAATACATTACATTATAGACAAATAATTCTGATTGAAGAGGAAGATGTCATATTCCATTGTTTCATCTGTCAGTTTATAATGCAGTATAGTACAATATTACCAGTATGATTTAGGTCTAATTAATGATTTACAGCTTGTGGATAGTGCTAACTGCCCCAACAAAAAACCAAAATGTGAAATCTCAGCTTTTCCTTTGTGTTTACAGGTTTGACCTTTCCTGGAAATTTCACGATTTTGGCCTTATTGCTGATCTGGTGAGTCCCAAAGTAAACACTTAAGTCTAAAGCTCCAGAGGATGGACTCCCAGCAAAAAAAGTCAAGAGACCGAAGAGAGGAGAGGCCAACCACATACCGGACATTCCAACTGGAGAGACCCCAGACAAATTGGAAAATGAGAGACTGTCACTTTTAACTGAAGTGAAGAAGCGAGACAATCGTGCTGTGATAAAGGCCAAAATGGACAAGACTTTTTCACTGCGAAGACAGGACATTGTGGCAAAGGAATCAGAAGTGGAAGAGTTGAAAGAGAGATGGCCTGCATTGTTCACAACGGATGAGGCAAGTTACTTTTTTTCATTGCAATAGGTCAGTGATGATCTGTAAAGTAATTTATTATCCTAAAAATGTAGCCAAAAAGCATGTTTTGGCACCTGATGTCAAACCCAAGATCTCAAACACCACACAGTTAAAATGTATTTACGTTCACCTTTGCTATTCTTTTTTTTCTTTTTTTTAGATCAATGCTGAATTTATGAGAATTACAACTGTTCCACTTCAACCGCGATTCCTGGCTTCCTTGGACAAGCACCACAACAAGCTGATAGAGATCATCAGAAACAAGGGAGGAGTTGTCAGAGAGAAGACCCGGAGTATACTGAATCTTCTTGATCAGGTATGTACTTGCTCAAAATGTATTACTCATATCACATAAAGAGTAACATTGTAAATAGAAGAAATGGTGTTCATTTTGTCAACAAGTTTGATTGTGGAGTTAGAGTAGGCCTGTTTGAGCACATGAGTGTGTGTGAATGGTGTAATGTTTGCAAAAATGGAAGTTGCAAAATTGGACTGCAGAGTAATGCATTATGGGTGTGTTTAGACCTAGAGCATCGAGATGAATCAAAAAAGGGAGTGTCTGCTAAAATGCCTCATTATGTACCTTGGAGAAGATGTGGACAAACTCATCAAGGAGTATCGGGGAAGTAGTTTTGCATTAATCACTTAAGTTTTAGACAAGATGAAACATGGCATATTGTTTTTAACTTTTAAGCTCATAAACATGGTCTCAGATCCTATCAAAATACTTGTGCATATTTTGTAAGTTATATCTTGTAGAACACTGTATATTGTATCTTAATTGCATCCTGAAATATGTCATTCAGAGCAGCAGTTGTACAGATGGAGCAGTGTGTAAGACTGGTCATAAAAATGGCAATCTTATCCAAACATTTTTTTCCAAAAAAAGTGTCAGTCTGTGGCTATTTTTCTGAAATTAATGAAAATATGAGTACACAAGGCAGTTGTATCTTTTAAGCTTGGTTGAAGTGATACATTAACTACTTTATATACCTTCATATTTTTGTCACAGCATGTTACTTTTTGAAGATAGGTGTAATATAATACTTTTACCAGTGTTTTACTAGATAAATCTACTCAAGTTGCTATGAGAAAAATATTTTGAAGAGTCAACATTTAGTATCTCCTGGACTATTGCAAGTCATTACATTTTCTTATCACTAGACTATTTGTCTTGTTTTTAGTTTAGAATCTTTTGTGCACATATAGGCACACCAGACATGGATTTCATCAAAATAACTTAGTAATAAATGTCTTGTCTCTTTCTTTTATCAGGTTGTTCAGAAGGAGGAAGCTGAAACGGAGCTTGAGAGATGTACAATGGCCGTGTATGTCATCAAGGAAGAGGAGGATCCTCTCCAGCCACTACATGACATTTGGGTTGTTATTGAAGGTGTGCAGGTCCTCAGTGAGTCACAATATCATCAATATGAATGAATTCTTCTTTATATTAAAGCAAATGTAGCTTTTGTTCATGGTAAATGTTAAGTTGCATTGAAGCAAAACATTTTATTATATTGACCTACGTTAAGTTAAGTTTAGTATTGTGACCAAAGAAAATGTATTGATATGGTATAACTTAAAAACATAGTTTGTACTGAATCATAAATTTAACTTGAGTAAAAGTAATAAAATTGCCTGTAACAAATTACAGCATTTTAATTACTTTAGTTCAATGTAAAAATTATACTTGGATTTTATGAAAAAAGTAGGTTTTTCCAATGTACAAATGTAAGTTTTACTAAAGTAAAAAAAATGATTTGTGGTTTCTATAATAAACAATATTTTTACTTTGCGTGAATGTCATTTTTTTTCTTGGACTGAAGGATTATTTTGATTTAAACAAAATTGAACTTTTCAGTTTCAGTCAAGTCATGAATATACTTTGACAAAAACTAATAAAATTAGTTGTAACAAATTACAGTAATTTTTTTAGGTTGGTTCAAAGTATCATTTTTATCAGTGTACCGCTAGCACAGTGAGCCTAAGGTCTCTGTGTGTCGGACATCAGAGTGTGTCCGCGGTAGAGTGGCGCTACCCTGGCCAGCACTGAGGTCTGGCCCTAAACGTTCACTCTTTGGACCGTCTGAAGTCATTTCTAATTGAACACAACAAGCTTTACGACCTCACGTCGTTCAGCCCAACATACCGGCGGAAAAAAAGAAAAGCGGTATATTATCCATTCACTCAATCAAGAGTGGACGGAGTTGCGGGGCGGGGAAAAGAAATTGAACAAACGGCAGGCGGCGGGACGCGGCGATGTATTTGTTGTGGCAGCGCTAAGGACCCGCACTGAAGGAGGCGTAGACGGAGAGCGCAGGGATTCATTAAACACATTGTTTCTTAATGAAAAGAATAAATTAAACCCACCGCTGTTGGTGTTGGTATAGCTCTCTCTCTCTCTCTCTCTCTCTCTCTCTCTCTCTCTCTCTCTCTCTCTCTCTCTCTCTCTCTCTCTCTCTCTCTCTCTCTCTCTCTCTCTCTCTCTCTCTCTCTCTCTCTCTCTCTCTCTCATACAGACGCGCAATTGTGTACAGATTGTGTAGATATTGACGTGTGTATTGTGTGTATGAGTGTTTATTCATGCAAGTGAACATGTCATAGTAGCCTTGAAGACACAGCAGTAACCCCATGGATGACCTTCTTCTAATAGCACCTCCCTCTCCTGGGTGCACACACACACACACACACACAAAATACTGCTATGCAGCCTGGGCTAGATCTGGCTATGTGCTCTTCTACAACAATGAGCTAACTTTGTCAATGGTGAATAAATGGTCCCCTATCAAATGTATGCTTGTCCTGAAACAGGGGTATTGTGTTTGTACCAGAGGTCAGGGTTAAGGTCTTAAATTAATGACATCCTATTGAAGAAAAGAGGAATTGGATCAACTTGGACTGGAGAAGCTGATTGTCCGCCGTTAATGTAAGAAGATTACACTCATTATAGAAGGCTGATTGTCACACTGAAGCATCTTTATTTACTAAAAGCTGAAGACACACAAGCGCGCGCACACACACACACACACACACACACACACACACACACACACACACACACACACACACACACACACACACACACACACACACACACACACACACACACACACACACATCACCCAATGGTCTCTGGAAAAACATATGAGGGTCACTCTTACATTTCTGTAATTATCTGTCGGCCATTAAGAGCAGTGAATCGATTTCACTGTCATTAGCAAGCTGGACGGTTGATGAGGAGAGGAGACGAGAGTTGAGGAGAGAAGAGAGGACATGGAAGGGGAGAGGAGAGGAGAATAAGAGAACACAAGACAGAAGTATTAAGGGGATACATGCTATAATAAAGAAGTGAAAATGGATATAGCGACACGAACAAAGGGATATAGACAGGACAAGTGAGAGAATACTATTGGAGGTAGAGACACACGGTACTTGGGAAAGATTACAACGCAAAAGCCAACAGGGACACTGGGAGAGAAAGGGAGGAGAAGGGCACATGGCGGGCAAACGGGACATGGAGAAGGGCAGATGAAGGAGAAGAAAAAGAAAGGAGGGCATTATAGAAAGATGAAGGGGTGGAGGGAACAGAGAGCTGGACCCTCTAATGGTGGCCTCCCTGTCGTTTTTCATTTGCACGCTGACATCTCCAGACCCCACCCCTCCTTCACACCCATCCCCCCCCCCCCCCCCCACCAGTAAGGAACTGACCTGAGTGAGAGTGGTAACAGATGCTCATACCAGCCTCAACCCTTCAAAAGCACACCGTACCCGAAAAAAAACCCTGCTGTCCCGGGGGATAAAGGGGAGATGGAAGGAGGGCTGGGGTGGAGGTGTGGGAGAGGGTGAAACGTGTAGAGATTACCATCGGGATTATCCAGCTATAGCGGCTGTCTGTGCTCCAGCCTTTCCCTCTACCTGCCAAGCATCTGCCTTCGAATCAACCCGCATGTACGCCGTTCTGAGAAAGTCTGCTTCCCTATCTACTGATCCCCGCGAGGAGAACTAAAACAAGGATGGAGAACTACCTGTATAGTGTGTATGTGTAGGTAATATCGACACGTGTGTGTGTCCTTAAGACAATCAGACTCATGGACCTGCGCACGCAAAGAGAGACGAGAGCCACCTGGACAGCACGCACGCACGCACATGCATTTGTGCACGCGCACATTCACACACACATGGCTGCGTGTGTGCGCGCATGCACACACACAGCCATGAACACACACACTAAAACTGAAGAGTTGATGTTATTAAGATGTTTAACTGGACTCACTCTGAGCATCAATGGATTACAAAGTAGTCTGAATTAGGGAGAGATAGAGGTAGAGATAGAGATAGGGGTAGAGAGAGACCGATATTTAATACTGGGACCATTGGTGGGAGGGGGTACAGTGCACATCTGTTTAGAAACTGGTTTTAACTAGTAGAGTATAGAGGAGGGAGAGATTGTGATGGGTGCATGTGAGTGTGCGTGTGTGTGTGTGTGTGTGTGTGTGTGTGTGTGTGTGTGTGTGTGTGTGTGTGTGTGTGTGTGCGCGTGTGTATGTAAATTGGGGCTTCGGGCAGCAGAGTGACAACAAAGACTCTGCTGTCACAGGCTGTCACTTATTAATATCCCCCCCCCCCCCCCCCTTCGTATTGTCAAGACGACAACAAGGAGGGATGTGTTTCAACATAATACGCCCATTGACTGGTACCTGGAAACACTGTAGTTCGGGGCTCTTGTTCCACAGTATTTATGTATGCGATGGTGCTTAATGCGATGCCTTAAAGCTGCTCTAGGTAAGATTCAAGAGTTGTAACGCGTGAGAGCGGAACAGCGCAGACGAGGGCAAGGTTTTGAAACTAAACAACCCAAAAAACGTACCCTCCCTCTCCGCTCCCGCCCTTCCTCCCTTTACGTTTCTCCGCCATTAAGAAGTGATGCAGTTCACGCACCTGTGATCGACCGGCGAGATGAATCAGGGCAGAGATGCCCTAAGTTGGTCAGAAATTAGCTTGGAGCAGTCTAATTGGCTCATACAGAGGTAGGCGGAGTCAACTCAAAACATTACAGCAGCGGATTTCACTCACTAACAGCTGACAAACTACACTCAAACAATAGCTCTTAAATCTTACCTACAACACCTTTAAGGCTCACTGTTACACATTGGTTAGGTAGTCCTCACCACACACGTAAACAAAAATGACGTGTCAAACAATGACATGATTTACCAATCATATTCCTCTTGATACAGAACAGTTCTGGTGCAGGCAAAATACGCCCTGCATCCACCGACTGCATCCTTGAGCAGTCTCTCTCATAGTCTCACTATGCCCGCACAAGTACAAGTCTTTTTTAAATGACAAGGCCGGGGCTTTGGAAAGGACCAAAGCGACAATGTCTTTTTCTCTTGCTCAGCTATTGTCTGTCTTCTGAAGGCCGAAAACACACACAGACACAAAACACACAAAAACAATATACGCACAAAGCATTTCATTCAAAATGCGATGACAAAACATTGCTTCATCTCTCTCTCTCTCTCTCTCTCTCTCTCTCTCTCTCTCTCTCTCTCTCTCTCTCTCTCTCTATATATATATATAATGTATATCTTTATCTGTCTTTCTCCATCCCTACAGTACCCTTTCACCCAGATCTCTGTGTGATTCATCTTTGTCTATCCTTCTTCCTGGCCCCAGGCTGGGAGGGGTGGACCGTGCTCCGGCGGCTGACGTGTGATGCAGTGACACTGGGTCAGGTTCGTAGGAAAGACCCCGGGACTTTGGGTTCAGCCAAAACCAACAATATTGCACGAAACCGTGGACCTCTGTGAGGTCCCCAATAGGACCTTTGAAACCGGGAAATCCAAGAGTGGGTAGAATGAGGCGAGGAGAATAAAATGGGAGGAGCAGATGAGGAGAGGAGAGGAGAAGAAAGGGGAGTGAAGAGAGGTAGAAAGGAGAAAGGAGCAGATAAGAAGGAGAGTACCGAGGAGGGGAAAGGAAGCACAAAGGCAGAGCAGTAAAAAAAAAAAAGTTTTCCTTCTTGAATAGGCATTATTGTAAGGAGCTCCTAAAACAAGAAGCCCATTTACTAGGGCCCCACCCTAGGACCCACGGCAAGGCCGCTTTTAGCCACCATTGGCCCAGCCTGTGGAACGGCTTGCCAGAGGACCTGAGGGTGGCAGAGAGTGTGGACATCTTAAACCACACCTTTTTAGCCTGGCTTTTATCTAGTGTGTTTATTTCGACTTGCACCTTTACCGTTATTTCTTATTTTGTTATTAGTTTTATTATATTATATTTTATGCATTTTCATTTTTTTTTTACATTTAAACTCGTGTTCTTCTTTAACTCAAACTTATTTCCACTTTTGTGTTCTTACTTGTGCTCAGTGTTGGGAGTAACGAGTTACAAAAGTAATGCATTACTGTAACGCATTACTTTTTGCTGTAACGTGGTAATGTAAGGCATTACAAAAATATAATTGGTAATATTTTACTCGGTACAAATCTCAGTAACGCACGTTACAATGCATTTTAAACCCGAAATTAAGTGGTGTGTTGTTTTTATACAAACACCGCGAGATTAGCACAGGAGAAAAAAATCTGCGCAAATGTTTACTTCCTGTTAGACTTCTACTAGAGAACTATCGATCGAGGACAAGATGACTGCAGCAGCGGAGTTGGACTCTACATTCGGGACTCCCGAATGTAGAGTCCAACTCCGCTGCTGCACCACATCACCTCCTACTGGATGTCTTAATGAGCTGCATTGAACGCAATAAGATCTATTGAGAACGCCAAATCCATATTTCCAGTTATTTTGATGAAAGTAATGTAAAAGTAATGCAAAAGTAGTGTAATGCCTTACAATTCAAAGACAGTAATATTGTAATGTAACGAATTACTTTGAAATGACAGTAATAAGTAATAAGTAATGAATTACATATTTGAAGTAACTTGCCCAACACTGTGCTGCATCAATAAAGTTTGATTTGATTTGATAATAGTCTGCTGAAAAGAAGAGAAGAGAGAGGGCAGAGGGGAGATGAGGGGAAGGCAGGTTGCAAGGATATGGATAGGAAGATAATCCATTATATATATATATATATATATATATAATGAATAGAGCAGCTGCGGCTTTCTGCTGCTAAACAAGTTGTGTTTATTATCTCAAACACACAATATAATATAGATAGATATATAGAAAGGACATAATGGCTGAAATCATTTTATATTTTGGCATTAAACATGGACATATGAGAAGCGCAGAATTGTGAATGATTGCATTTGTTCACTGCAACCTAGATTGTCTGCCATTATGAATAGCAGTTCTGGTGCGATAATTTGAATACATCATTTATTGTCTACTTTAGGTTTACCTGGACTTTCTTTGTGATGAAGACTCGTCTTGAAAATGCTACACTTACCATTTAAAAACCTAACCTAACCTAACCACCTACCGGATTTCTGTGACTGTATATTTATTGTCTACATTCCTATCTTCTCTGTCGCCATGTGTGTTGAACACACCTCACTAAATAATATCTCACCAGTGTATCTCGCTATGCTGGATTCATTGGTAGTCTTAATCCAGCTGATGTTGACTGAAGCCTAACCGATCAATCTTACTGTTTAATTAGATGTAATCCCTTTGACTAACACCCGCCTGTCGCACACACGCACACGTACACACACACACACACACACACACACACGATTGACATGCATAACACACATTCATAAAAATGTTGCGAAGACACACACACACAGATAAACAAATATGAAATGTTGCTGCCGTAGCCTGCGCATAAACACAAATGATGTTATGGTATGTTAATATGTTCTACTAACTATGATATTATGGTTGTACTATGATTATATTGAAGTACGCTATGGCATAATTATGATGAAGTCACATTAGTACTAGTGACACTACACAGTGACACTAAATCAGTACTATGATGCTTAAATATTTACTGAGGAGAGGAGGAAGACAGACTGAGAGACAGACAGGCAGACACACAGGCAGGCAGATTGAGACAGAAGACAAAGACAAATTGAGGGACAAACAGGCAGACCGATTGAGAGACAGACAGAAAGACAGACAGACAAATGGACATACAGACTGAGACAGACATCGAGAGAGACACTGCTGGATTCAGAGAGAGAGAGATACAGAGTGTGAGGGGGGTGGACAAAGGAGGAACTGACAATATAGGCAAGAGGAGATAGGGGGGGATAGGGGGGATGGTTAAAGGAAAAGAACGACAAAGAATAGGGGGAGGCATGGGCGGGGGAGGAGAGGGTGAGAGGGAAAGGGAGAGGCAGAGAGGGAGGGAAAGGCAGAGGGAGAGAGGGAGGATAGGCAGAGGGAAAGAGGGAGAGGGGGAGAGAGGGAGAGGGGATGGGGGAGTGTAGTGCAAATGCCTTTCTCAGGGCCAGTAGAGAGCAGATACTCGTGGCTAAAAGCCTTGACTGAGCACAGAGTGAACCTCCAGCACAATAAAACACACTATCTCTGTTCTGTCTGGCCCTGGATAACAGCACATGCACACACACACACACACATGCACACCCACCCACACATGCATACGCACCGCCATCTCGACACACAAAAGAACTGCACAGAGGCATACACAAACACACACACACCACACCACACACCACACACACAAAGAAATACACCCATTCATGCAGCACGAATGCAAACACTCAACAGACAACAGTATGCGTGTACAAAGAGAAGCAAGGTTGTCGATGACCAACATCATCTCGATATCCAGAGACCAAGCGTCTCACGAGCTCACTGGACAACTTAGCATTTGAGACGTGTGTGTATGCTAAATTATGTGACATGAGTATCGTCAAGGTAAAAAGGGTGTACTTCCTCATTACCATGTGGGAATAGAAATGCAGTTTTGCGATGGTGGTGGTTAACTGCTGGTTATATTCTTGTATAGGGGACTGAACTGCAGATCGGAGGGTAGGATTGGAGGGTTCGAGGCAGGGTGGGGGACTGGGGGTGTGTGATCTCTGAAACCTCTAACCACGGGATATTGCGGGACACATCTCGCAAATGAAGTTTTTTTTGTGAGAAACAAACATTCATGGGCGTTCATCTAGCAACACCACAGTGGGCCCACTGTGGGCGGCCACGAGTTGCAGAGCGCTCAAATGAAGAAGCGAGATTGCAGATTCATTTCACTGGCCCTCCGACTGGAGTCGCAGGGCCAGTAAACACCAGTCACACCTCCAATTTCGCGTGGTTGCAGTCAGTGGGCGTAACGTTGGAGAGAAGGGATTGTGTACAGAAGGTGAGGAGGGACACAATACAGTTATATCTACCTCCATCACATTCTCCTTTTAACACACACACACACACACAGCTGTCGTCTCAGTACTTGACCATCCTTAAAGGGGAACTTATTAGTAGTGTATGCAAATGAACAATGTTCACACGTCGCAAAATGCGTGTGTGAAGTGGCAGGGACCCCTGGGTGCAGGAAAGGTAAACATTGTGCATTTGCATATACTACCCACATTTTAATGATACAAGTTTCCCCTGTTGTGCACTAGCTGCGGTCAGAGAGAAGAGATCCCATGTCTTTCCCACTAAAGGTTGAACAACGGCTGCATGGTGTTGGTCTGCTTGTTGAAGTCGCTGCACCCCCCACCCTGACCGCTGGCGTCACACCCTCCCATTCCAGGGGCGACGGGGGGAGATGGGGGACACGGGGGAGACATGGTACTGGCAGCAACATGGAGCGCCATAACATTATGTCAATGGATGCTATAACTGTGTGTTTTCCTCCTTAATCCCCTGGCCATCTGATGAACCTGAATGTGTGTGTGTGTGTCTAATAATAGTGGACTGAGGGAGGGTAAGCTGCTTCACACAGTCTGAGAGGCCATGATGGCCATCACTGACCTACTTACTACTACTACTACTACTACTACCACACACACACACACACACACACACACACACACACACACACACACACACACACACACACACACACACACACACACACACACACACACACACACACACTCACACACACACACACACGCCTCTGTGTAGCCATGTTGTAGCAAGTGATTCCAATATGTTTTCAGTAGCCTGGATTAACATGGATCTAAAACATGCAGTAGTAGTAATATATATATATATATATATATATATATATATATATATATATATATATATATATATTATAATATATATATATTACACACATACACACACACAATCTGCAATGGCCCCACTGCTCCTGTTTGATTGAATAATTTTTAATATGATAAATATGATGACTATGATACTTGATGATGATGACAAATACTTGGATAATTGCAGCCAGACCCAATACAGGTAGAAAGCACACAAGCAGACAGACAGACGGTGGTCAGTGAGACAGACTGAGAGAGACAGACTGACAGACAGACTGATTGAGAGATAGAATGACAGAGGGACAGTCTGTAGTGTAGGAAGAAACAAATAATAATTACCCAGCAATATATATATATATATATATATATTATATATATACTCTACCCACACACATATTTTCCACTGCTCCTGTGTGATTGAATAATTTGGTAAAATATGATAAATTTGATGACTATGATAAACGCACACAAACACTTTGGGATAATTGCAGCCAAGACCCAATACAGGCAGAAAGCACACAACCAGACAGACAGACTAATAGAGACCAGACTGGCAGAGGGACAGACTGACAGATGGACTGTATAGTGCAGTAAGAAAAAAATTATAATTACCCAGCAATTTCCTGCATTGATTCACACTTTTATGCACTCACAGAATTGGGTGAGAATTTACTGCGAGAGAGAGAGAGAGAGACCCAGCTCCAGTCGGAGAAGGGTGTGTTGATAAATTAGATTTGCTCTACATGTTTTGGGGGTTTAGCTATGAAAGATTGATGGGGAAGTGAACCCTAGTGATGTAGGCCAGGGACTGGGAGAGAGGAAGAGGAGAGAGAGAAGGAAGAGAGACATTATTGTTCAGTAATGTCCGGGGCTGGGCTCGCAAGGTTTCCAACAGGGTGTGTAATTTAACATCATAAAAAAGTTAGGTCTGAAAATCTAACTCCGTTAGATCCATAGCTTTGCTTCTTGTCCACTATTTTTTCACTATTCACTATCTTTCCAATCCTTTTGAATCTCAAGTTATTCCCTCAATATCATATTCACAACCACACACACCCCACTCGTCCTCCATCCCATGTGCTTTCAAAACATTTTCCGAAATCAAGTCAAAATGTGACACCCCATAACAAAATAAAACACAAAATGATGAAATTCTGTTTTACCTTTTCTTTGTAGATCTTGTGGATCTTCTACAATATGAGCTCATCATTCTTCGATACTAGGATGTAGCCCACACCCGAGACATCCCTTCTGTACCATGTTATCATGTTAGTATAGGGCTTGTACATCGCAAATGTCATTGTTTAGTAATTCATCCTGAAATGATGTGTCATTATGGGGAGACATTGTTGTGTTTGAAACATTTCATAAGCCAACAAAAAGTCCCATGATCCTATACATTGTATCACACCACTGCTCCATGGTGCCAGGGTCATTTTCTACAGATGTGTGGTTCAACCAACAGTAAGAGAGTTGATGAGTTGTTGTTGTTAACGCGTTGAATAATTTAAAAAGCTTAACATTTCATAATCGCATGGTTGGGCTCTTCATTCTGCGGGTTAAATTAAAGCATTTTCAGAGTTTTTGCATGAAATGGTTTACTTTTCAAGGACGGGGGAGCGGAGTCAGAAGTTGAAGAAGTTGAGGTGAATGAGTTCAGCAAGGAAACCCATTACATACTGTATTATCAGCCACCACCACCACCACCACCACTGTCCTCACACCCCGATCCAAATCCAATCCAAATCTCTTTCCCGCTCCCTCTCCCTTTCATTTTTGAATGTTCCTCTGCTGCTTGCCTGTACTCTCGCCGTTAACTCACTTAGCAAATCCATTTGAGTCCCACTTCCAATCCATGTGTCCACCTTAGTCTTTCACTCTATTCCTCTCTCTGCTCTCTCTGACTTTTTAGTTCTCTCACCTCCATCTCTCTCTCTCTCTCTCGCACACCACCCCCCCCGTTTTCTTTATCTTTTACCCTTTCCTCCTCTTTTGTGAAACTATACGTTACATCGTGATGCATGCATGCATACATCACATTCGAGCCCATATGGCCATGTTCCTCTCTATACATCAGCTGACTTCGAGCCAACCATTTAGCTGCTTTCTACTGTATGTGTGTGTGTGTGTGTGTGTGTGTGTGTGTGTGTGTGTGTGTGTGTGTGTGTGTGTGTGTGTTGTGCGCGCGCCTCAGCTTGCGGCTGTGTCCTGTGGCCTTGAGGTGAAAGACAATGCCTAGAGCTCTCTACCTTTCGAGTCTACCTCCCACACACACACACACACACACTCCACACACACACACACAATATATCAGGAAATGTATTATGTAACATGTAAACACGTACACACTTGAGGCACAAACTCGTCTCACAATGTGAAAATAACACACACACACACACACATACACACACACACACACACAAGATGCACAACGCTCACACTCACACACACGCACGAGGACGCACACGCGCGCACACACCAGTGGGTTTAAGAAGTTGCACACAAACATACTACTTGCGTACTACTTGAACATGCGATAACCAGGTTAGCACATGTGTTTGCACATGTATGTCTGCTACCTGCATTTTGGGTTTACCTCCCAGCACAAGCCGTCACAGGAGGCACCGGACCAACAAAATGAACCCAGCAGGAGATTTCCCCATATCCCAAATTCCGGCAGCAACCTTTGAGCGCCAGGACCCGCCTCATTGGCTGTATCCTGGAGAGGCTTGCGGCACTCGCTTCCCAGCTAACCAGCCGTTGCTCCACCAGCTGCCCAGGCCTCACTCCCCAGCCACCCACCTTCAGCCACCGCTGCACTGCTTCCCCAGCCGACCCAAGTCTCGCTCTCTCCCCAGCTCCCAGCCTGTGCTCCCCCGCTAGCTTCCCCAGCCTTGCTCCTCAGCCTCGCTCCCCAGCCTCGCTCCCCAGCCACCCTAGCCTCACTCCTCCAGCCACCCAGGCCTCGCTCCCCACCACCCAGCCTCCTGACCTTCCTAGCCCTGTTCCTGACCCACTGTTCACGAGTGTGTGAATATTCTCATTATTATTTAAAGGCTCACTTATAAATCTGTTCAAATAAAATGACTTAAGTGTGCAGGAAACATATGCATGTACACAACACACACCCACACACACACACACTACACACACACACACGTCTCCTCAGACACCAACCTCTACTCACCTCATTTTCTAATAGACTGTGTAAAGCAAATTCAGCAGATTTGAACACATTACACATGAAAGTAATTGCTGAAAACATGTGAAAAGACTGTACAACCATGAAGTGTTGATTGGTGGAGTTCCGGATTGTTTTTTCTGTTCACCATTTTTGTGTTCAGGATTTTCTGGGCGGGGCGTAAGGGGTACCTGATGACGCACCACGGTCCCCCTTAGCATTGCCCCGCCCCTAACAACCAGAGCGCGTTAACGTCACTGTTCTCCCCTCCACCTCCTCCCCGCTCAATCGCGAGTTATTGCGATTGAGAGGAACAAGGTTGATTCCTCGGGGAGGGTCAGTGTCCTCTGACGAATCGATTTAGAGTAGGGATGCAAGAAATACCAAAAAAATTATAATCGAACACACGTCCAAATCTCAACGTGTACTCGTGCTTATCTTTTCTTTTTTAAATGTCCAACGATAGTTTCAGAAATGTTTAAATATGACGTATGCGGCGTTTTAGTTAGGCTGTTGTTTAGGGGCAGGTACTTTGTAATTCACCCACTGTGTAGAAATATTGACCCAACGATGGCTTCTATAGAGGAGTGGCTGCTGCCCGACGGTTATGCTTGGAAGCACCGCCTCCTGGGCAGGTAGACACCGCTAGACACACGGGACTCATACCGGTGATTGGGTCTTTATTTCCAAATGTCACAGTCGCTAATTTTAGAGCGTGAATATCTGTTGAATAATCCACTATCTTTCCAACTTGAAAAAAGCAAGAAAGGGGGCTGGAGAGATTCAGATACAGATATATAGACCAGCCAGGCAGATAGAGGGCCAGAGATACAGATAGAGGGGCTAGAGAGACAGACGGGCAGATAGAGGCTAGAGAAAACAGACAGGCAGAAAGAGGGCTAGAGAAGACAGACAGGCAGATATATGTTCAGTAGGTCAGAAAATAGGCTTATACATCTGGTGAATTGCATGCCCGCTCTCAGTGCCTCCCATCTCTCTGTAGTTAAACATCTGTCTCAGTCAGTTCGGCTCTAGGGCAATCTACTGACCAACCTCTTCTTCCCAGCTATATATCCTTCACTTCCATTCTCTCTTAATATCCTCCCTCCCTTGGGCAAACCCTCCCCTCCCCTTTCTTTACGCTAAACTCTGTCACTCAGTGCTAGGCGCAGGAAGTGAGGTCATACCGTGTGCCATAACCGTTTTGCCGCTACAGTTAGAGTACACCACAGCATTGTACAACCGGGACATTAAAACAACAGACCGAGACCATGTCAATTACACATGCACATAGAACACACATAGAAACATAAAACACACGCACACCCACCCATACACACACACACATACATACACACACACACACACACACACACACACACACACACACACACATTTTATTGCCTCCTAGCAGAGTCAATGGGTTCCTGATGCAAGTGCTCTTCACCTCTTAACCTCCCCTTATCTAATCTGGACTATGACTATCATCAGCGTTCCTCAACAGGTAGTAGATGTGTGTGTGTGAGTGTGTGTGTGTGGTGTTGTGTGAGAGATAGCCCCCTGTATAGGACCTCACCGGATAAGTAAGGGTACAAATTTCAGTTTGGGAACCAACTGACACTTTATGATGGAGCTGTACCCTCACCTTCACCTCACCCACTTTAAACCTTTTAAAAACAACCCTTAACACACACACACACACACACACACACACACACACTTAAAGGCCTTTGGACTTCTTATAAGAAATGAGGATAGGGGCGGGGGGTTAAACTATATTATTCTTTCTGCCCGCAATCGTCAACCT
>JAOPHQ010004083.1:0-59071 GCA_030340625.1 Merluccius polli
TCATAGAGTCCCTGGTCATCTTCATGGACCACGGTTGTGTTTTGGAGAGCAGTGGCCGGGTGAGGACTGATGGACCAGGTGAGCTCTGGTCTTGGGTAGATACCTCCAGACTTACAGGTGACAGTGTTGTTTACTAGCATAATGTCCACTGTACCAACAGGAGCTGCAACAACATGGCTGCATTAAAACAATAAACTCAAAGAGTTAATGTTTACTCAATATGACAATGTTTTTTTTTTATTTATAGGATCCTATAAAAACTAGGGGTGTGACGATACACTAAATGGATGATAGGACCTACAATACGATACACAATATTGGTTTCATGATACGATATAGTCACGATATTCCTAAGGGGAAAAATTTACTATGAGGACAATGTTTACCACAAATAATGGCTGAGGTATGAAACAATAGTTAAAATAACAGTAAACTATGACATTTAATTAGAAATAGGCCTACTAAAAAATATACAAAATAAATATCAACATAAAGCTGTGTTCTCCACTGCAGGGGACTTTCAGACTGTTAATTAGCTTATCAAAATTTTCAGGCTAAAATTAGATTGAGCATCCTCTATCTCAACCTCGCTGTCTGCCATGTTGACACTGACAGTACTGCCGTAGGCGACAGGATAGAGCATGGCAGAGGAAGGCGGAGACATGACACTGTTGATGGCGCCCTCTAGTGCACAAAAGCTATGATGACAACATGTGGTGACGTGACGTCAGCAAAACTTCTTCCTCTGCGCACCTCTCATGCTTTACAGTCCCATCAAAGAGTTGAAACGCGTGAACGGAGTTGGGGTTAAGAGACGACGTCTACAACCGGATTGTTTCACAACTGGCCTCTTCACAATAGCTATTAAAAAGCTAAATCGCCGTCTACGACCGCCAACTGGATCCGCCTCTGTTGCTTTCCACGGACTGGGGACCCGGGTGCGCCCCAAGTCCGCTCAAAGTTAACCGTGCATTCATGTGCAGATATCCGTTACCTATAAAGATCAATGTGAAGTGATGCATATTGTGACGTTTTCATTTTGCGATATTTCGTCACACCCCTAATAAAAACAGGACTTCAGCTCACCTCTCACTGTCAGGGTGACGTAGTGGTCCGGGTTCCCTCTGACGTAACACAAGTACGTGCCCTGGTCCTGGAGGTCCACCCTGGCCAGACGAAGCGATGCGTTGCCCCCAGAGATCTGGTCAGGGAACAGGGACGTCCTCCCCTTGTAGAGAGGGTCCTGGTGTCCCAGTTGGTCCTGGTCCTTGTAGTAGGAGTGGACATCAACATCCTCCCCATTCTTCTTGACCCAGTGGAGGATTGTGTTACTGTTCGGCTGGAAGCGGCAAGGCAGCAGACAGCTCCCCCCAAACACACAGTCCACCTGGGGTGCTGAGGGTCAGAGAACAGTTTCGGTATTGGCGGCATACTATTCATTCACTTTATTGTGCGTAAGTAGGCTAATACTGTGACGATGATACCTGTTAATGAGTTACTCATTTAGAAATCTAAATGATAGATCTTGAATTGCTCATAAAATATGAACTACAGACCTATATGGAGAGAACACACAACCTAACCTGTGTTAATGTTTAGAGACATTCATTTGTAAATGGTTTCTGTATGAGCAAAGTTAAATGAATAAAGAAGTCCAAAATAATATTGCGTAAATCCAGGAACGGACTATAAAATAGACGTTAAAATAAAAGTTATATTTGTATTACATGTTTGTTGGTGAATTCTGCTGAAATCAAATATCCTGCATTACAAACAAAAACATGCCAGCGAGACGGTTTATATTTAGTCAAGCTTACCTCCCTGACCGACGACCACCCCCATCAGCAACACCACCACCCCCATCAGCAACACCACCGTCTGAGTCAGAGCACTGCCCAGTGCTGCCATTGTCTATTGCTTTGTCTCTCCGCTGTGTTGTTGGTCGGCTGACAGGACCAGAACAGATCAACCTTATAACTGGACCAGGACAGATCAACCTTATAACTGGACCAGGACAGATCAACCTTATAACTGGACCAGGACAGATCAACCTTATAACTGGACCAGGACAGATCAACCTTATAACTGGACCAGGACAGATCAACCTTATAACTGGACCAGGACAGATCAACCTTATAACTGGACCAGGACAGATCAACCTTATAACTGGACTAATAAGACTTGATTTCCATTCTCTATCATTTGATTGTTTTCACAATACGGGTTAAGGATACATTTGTAATTAAAATGCTGTCAGAATACAAATGAATGGCAAATATTTTTAGGACCATCTCTTTATCTGATCCCAATGTACGCTATAGGTCCACCGGAGTTTGTGACACTCGTTCAGAATGGGCACACGTAGGCCTATGGCGTTATATTTGTAAGGTGATAATAAGCTGGTTTGCTTATTTTATTAACTAGTTTCTAAACTTGATTTAAAAAAATAATGATACCATAAAGGTTATTTCAAAAACTTTTTGTGCGCAAAACCAATCTCCCTCGAGCGAGCAATGGGAGATTTGGAGCACAGAAAAATATATTTTGCAAGCACATGCATTATATTTTGAATAGGGGGGGGCCCTATTGAATAGGGGGCAGTAGGCCTACAGGTGTAGGCCTACTGCCTACACCAGTAGGCCTACACCTGTAGACCTGCCAGCCACACCCCGACAAAAAGTATAAAATGGTCTAACGTCCCCTATAGGATGGAGTACAACTATAATACAGAATATACAGCGAAATTATTATATTATACAAGATGTGTTCGTGTTTTGTTAAGTTTTTGGAGTGTGAGTTTTGCTCCTCCTCAAAAATAATCCTGGATCACAAACTAAAAAAATAATCCTTCTTCATATTAGGTCTTTATATTTAGTCAAGCTTACCTCCCTGAACGAGGACATCCACCATGAGAAACACGGCTGTTTAAATCAGTACTGTCGACTGCTGTCATTTCTGGCTGGACCGCAACGCTCAGTCGTGAGTGATCACGTGGTTGTTGGGAGAGCTCCGCCTCGGTTCGGTTCATCTTAAAGGTGCGCCACCTACTGGATTGAAGTGGGGAGCAGTAGATTGACAGAAACAAACAAACACTAAATCCTCTCTATTATTCCTGCCACTCTTCAGTAATGAACTAGTAGGCTTCTTGCTTTCCTATCAAAGTCTCCATTGTTATATTGTGCTTTCCACAATGAAGTGCTGATATTAATTCCTTTCTTTGTCATAGCTGCTGTGTATAGCGTTTTATTTTGTCGTGTGTCCTATTCTCAGACGGGTAATGACCATCTCTTCTCTTGGGTTCCCGCTCCATTTTCCACAACCGCCGACATATTTTTGAATATTGTACAGATGTCTTCCTGTGTCATTTAGGGCTAGGGTTGCCAACTCCGTGAAAAATAAATAAGGGACACCTCATTGGCCTTCACCTTTCCTGGCGTGATGAATTTGTTTAGCCCCTATCTTAATGAGTGCCGTAGTGGAGAACATGCAGTGATGAAGTGCCCTCTATGCCGCCCCTACATCACAGTGTCCCAAAGGTTGCCCTTTCCAGTAGGGAAAATGGGATGCAGTGCTGTGAGAAAACATGATGAATGCCCAGTGCCCCTCTAATGGAGAAGTGCCCCTCTAATGGAGAAGTGCCCCTCTAATGGACAAAATCTGATGCTGCGAGAGGCAGCGCTTTGAAACATTGGGTCCAAAGCTGCAACAGTGAGGAGATAAGGATAAAGGTATGTTCTCTCACTGCTAGCAATGTCCTGGCTTGTCTCGCAGAGAGAGAGAATAGAGCGAGAGAGAGAGACAGATAGAGACAGAGATTAGAACAGCATCGTTCAGATTCCTTAAACCCGTCTGTCCAGTTGTAGAGTGTGCGGTCATCAACATCGGACACGTGAACGTTTGTCTTCTTTTCAGTTAAGTTGATCACATCCTAAGTGTGTCGGGTTGATCTGGTCCTCGAGCCATGGAGACTCTTCTCTCAGGATAGACTCCCATGTAACTAACATCTAAACCCTACCTTGTCCCATACGGTCCTCTAGCCACACACATTACACTGTACATTAGATGTTACATGGACGCCCAGATAGTTCAAGTTCAAGTTTTATTTGTCATGTGCAAAATAGGGTACAATGTACTATAAAGTGCAATGAAATGCTTTTTTCCCATGGCACTCTCTCAGCCCAAAATAATTATAAAATTTACTATACCAAAGTTAAGTTAAAAAATAAAAAAGGAACATCTACATACACTATACATCTCACCTCAGACATTGTAAAAAGAAACAGAATAGTACAAATTATTCAAACAGAGGTAAAAAGGAAGACAGAGACACCACACACTGATAGAGAACCTTAACAGCCAGCTAACATCAAGTCAAGTGCCACTATTCAACAGTCTAACCACCTGAGGGTAGAAACTTTCCCTCAGACGAGAGGTCCGGGCCCCAATACACCTTAACCAAGAGATAGTGAGCCGCTCAAAGAGATAGTGAGCCGGGTGGCTTGGGTCTCTCATGATTGAGAGAGCCTTCTTCTTGCAGCGGGTGGAGTATATGTCCTTAAACTGTGGTAGTGGTGAGCCTATGATTTTGGATACAGTCTTAACAGTTCTCATCAATAGCTTGTAGTCCTGTGCAGTGATGTTACCAAACCATACAAGTATACAGCCAGTTAAAATGCTTTCTATGGTGGATCGATAGAATAGTTGAGAAGGGTTACTGTAGACATACCAAACTTTTTTAAACATCTGAGGAAAAACAGTCTCTGTTGTGCTTTCTTTGTAACACAGACAGACAGACAGACAGACAGACAGACAGACAGGAACAGCATTGTTCAGATTCCTTAAACCCGTCTGTCCAGTTGTAGAGTGTGCGGTCATCAACATCGGACACGTGAACATTTGTGTGCAGTTAAATTGATCACATCCTAAGTGTGTCTGGTTGACCTGGTCCTCGAGCCATGGAGACTCTTCTCTCAGGATAGACTCCCATGTAACTAACATCTAACCCCTACCTGACCCCTTGTCCCATACGGTCCTCTAGCCACACATTACACTGTACATTAGACGTTACATGGACGCACAGATAGGCCTATCTGGCCTATGGATGTTGGACTATAGGCTACTGAATTGCTATGCAGTGCGTCCGGTGCATACAATTCAACACCATGTAGACAGGAGAGAGGAGAGAGGAGATCACCTCTGCTACTGTTAAGGCTTGAGAGTTGTTTGTGAAATAACCATTTTAAAAGGTTTATAGTTTCCTGTGTTTTTATCATAGTGGTGTGGTTTTATCGCCTGATAACATAATGTTAATCTTAATCAAGGATGAAGATTATTTCATCATACATGATGCATCATAGCTTTTTGCACACTGGGGCCCTACGTCCAACAGTAGGTGCCCTTTTTTTTCCCGCCCCGCCCTTCAAACAGTCCGCCGCTGGTGTGAACACTAGTATGGACAGTATGAATGTAACGGATATAAACACTATAGACAGTTTTATACTACTGTATATCTGATCTGTAGTGTGAACATCGTATTCGTAATCATACCTTGAGCTAACATAACATTAGGATGTGAGTAATTATGACCATAAAAGCATGAGAAAAATATGAATGCATACTACTGTGTAAATGAATACATTCACAGTATGTATGCATTAGAGACATGCAATGCTGTCTCTCCGCCACTCCCCAGAAATGCTATTATATATATTGAATATTGCACATTATGCGTTAATATTTACTGAAATTGCTGTAAATATAGGACTGCTGCTGTCCATCCCGCTGAAAACCATTCAAACAGGTTGGCAGCGCGGATTTGTTTGGACCTGTTGAGAGCTACATGAACCACGTGATCGCGTGGCAGCGAGATCAAAGAGTGTCGCCTTTTCGCATTTTCTATTGGCATTTTACTGACTGTTTTTTGACTCTCACAGTAATACGGGACAAAGTGCGTCCTTTTTCAGCTCAATACGGGACATACGTGCTTTTGTTTCTAAATACTGGACGATTCCGTTTTTCAAGGGACGGTTGGCAACCATAGGGCCCAATATTCCTGCCAGATTTTGAGCATATGATGCGCTTGTAATAATAATAATAATAATACATTGCAAAACTATTAATGTACATGTCCTAGCGCTTGTAATAATACATAATAATACATCACAGCACTATTCATGTGTCCTAGCGCTTGTAATAAAACATAATAGATCACAGCACTATTAATGTCCATGTCCTAGCCAGGGGTGGAGCCAGACTTTGTGTACATCCGGGGCTTAGCCCAAAGGGGGGTCTGGGGTTTTTCCCCCAGAAAATGTTGAATTTCTAAGATGCGATTTCCTGCATTCTAGTCCATTTTAGGGTGACCTGCTGGACATTGGCAAATCCTAATCCCTTCTAATTCATAGCCTACATTTTCAGTTGCAGGGCCTGCTCGAGACAATACTATTTAATGGAAAGAAACAATAACCAGAAAATCTACTAGAGATGTTTATGTAAACTACAATGGCAAAATTGAGACTTATACATTTGAGACTAACTTTCAGTAGATTCAAAGTAGGATTGCAGATGGATTGTTTGTTTGTTTGTTTGCTTTTTTATATGTATTTTAAAAGTGGTATGCCCATTGTACTTATAACTTCAAAAGCTTAAAGAAGATCCGGGGCTTTTGAAGTGAGATTCGGGGCTTCAGCCCCGAAAGCCGCCCCCTCGCTCCGCCCCTGGTCCTAGCGCTTGTAATAATACATAGCCGATAGCTCACAGCACTATTAATGTCCATGTCCTAGCGCTTGTAATAATACATAATATAAATCCAGTGTTGAATGATTTAATTTCGTTTCACTACTGTTGACTCTCCTTACGGTTTGTTTCCGTCACCATTCAAGGCTTTTCTTTTTGGTCGGTTCCGCCATTGTCTTCATTTGAGTGTCAAAAGCTTTTTTGCGCACGACTATTTTAAGCAACAATGATTTAATTACAGTGTAATACTAATATATATATATACATATATACACATACACATATATATATACATATATACACATACACATATATATATATATATATATATATATATATATATATATATATATATATATATATACATATATACATATACATATATACACATACACATATATATATATATATACATATATATATATATATATATATATACACACATATATACACATACACATATATATATATATATATATATATATATATATATATATATATATATATATATATATATAATTGATAATGTGCTAATAGGGATGTTAACAATTAACTGTTTAACTGTTAACCGACAATATATTTTGACCGATTAACTATCAGTTAAATTGTAATAAATACATAAATATTATTATTATTATTATTATTATTATGGGGGGGGCGGGTGACTGGAGCCGAGTAGGCCTATGACCGTAATTTTCCTTGGATACTGAAGACGAGTTGGCAACCATCCCCTACTCTGGATCATTTGAGTATCAGAGTATATAACATATTTGTTTCTTATAGAGCTATATGATTTTTGTTTTGGTACCTAATACTTTGTTTTGTTTCAACTGACTACTGAGTGTCTTACGGATCGAGGAGTACCAAGTCGAGGATAAAGACAGTCCTTTCTGGGAGGTGTAATTGTTTGGTTGTTGAAGAAAGTACTGATTTCACTTTTGATAAAGACTAAAAAAAGAAAAGGTATTGAACAAGAATTAGATTTTGTATATTTCAACTACTTCTAGGCTATTGTTTGTTATTCATGTATGTTGCGCAGATGGGATTTTTGAACTGGGGGGGACCAAGCTGTCAGCAAATGATTTCAACTCAATAAGTTATTTTTGTGTAATTTGGGCTTTAACTAGCGCTCAAGTAGTTACTTTCATAATAGCCTATGGGCTATGGGGTTTGCACTAAAAAGCTATTGGAGAATTCTTATTTAAAATCATGGATAAACAACAATGAACATTGTTAAACAAAGGCCTACCTGATCAACACTAGCCATATATGATGAAACTGTTATTTGTCTGGAATGTCAATCACCCACCAAAACTTCATGCCTTATGCAAAATATGTTTTATTTAAACATTTGTGTATAAACTCAGAACCCTCATGCAGTCTTTTTCTACCTTGGCTGCCCCCTGGCAGATCCTCTCTTGACTGACTAGGACCTGCCTCACTGTCATTAGAAATTGCCTGCAGGCCAGGAGGATAATGTTAACATTTTAAATCTTATAATTTGACTTAACAGTTGCTTATTAAAATAACATTATACATAAAAATTAAAAAACATTAAAACTATTCACCTACGGCCTAAAAAGACTTATTTTACATTTAGCCTACTTCAGGTAAGAGCAAATGCCGTTTATTAATGTCAGATTAGCTACTCAAAATTACAAAACGATTAACTGCCACATCTGGGAAAGTCAACAGGAGTATGACAGTCCACTTACATTGTTTGTTTTTTGAAAAAACACTGATTGTTTTTTGTTTCTTCATTTTGTTTCTTTATTTTGTTTAGTTTTTTCGTTCAATTTAAATCACCCGCGCAATGGTCTATCTGATAACCGACAGGCACAAGCGCAGCTCCTCTTTAGGACCCTGGGGAGCAGGGCTGGACTGGCCATCGGCCCACCGGGCAATGCCCGGTGGGCCGATGATGCACATCTTTGGGCTGGCCCAGGACTGTCATTAAAAAAAATTTAAAAAATAAAATAAAAAGTAATTTGTCCCAACCGGAGGCGTTGTGTTACGATCGCGCGCACCCCCCCCCCCCCCCCCCCCCCGTCGGTCGTAGGTCCGGGGTGGGTTACGATCGCGCGCACCCCCCACCTCCTCCGTTTTACCGGCGATGTTTGTCGCCTTAAGTAGGGAAAAAATTATAGAAAATAAAAAAGTAATTTGTCAAATTTGTCCCAACCGGAGGCGGTGTGTTGCGATCATCTCCGATCAACTAGTTGTTCTACCTTTATTCTTAATCCATATAAAGGTGACGACAACTACAAACAAAAGGACTGCTAATCCCACGAGCCAATGTGTTCGACGAGATCCCTCTGAAAGGAAAAAAGAGAAAGTTGATTATTTTTTCACAACAAATGATGAAATGATGTGCATTATACATCCAAGTAGCTTCATGTTAAACATTACGGTGACAGCATTTCTAAAGTGATTTATCACATGTAGTTACGAGGGCTGACCCCTCATAGTCAACCTGTTGACTAATTATTCGCAGGGCTCTTAGCCCAGGGAGGTGGAGTTTTCCTGCATTTGACAAGTTGTACAATAATGACCGCCTGTCAAGAAAACACCGACATCAATACTGAAAGTGAAATGTAAAGTAGCATAGTGCTGCTATGTGGTTGTGTATTTAAAGTATCACATCTCAATAGCAGATTATGTAGTTTGAAAGTTGTTTTTTTTAAGTTGGAAAGATATTGGATATTCAACATTTAATCACTAAAATTAAATGTAGAAACAAAATATCTAAATGGTTAAGATTTAACACCACACTTTTTGTTAAGCTTATGACTTTTCTTAAATATGAAGAAAAAAAAGATTGATGACTAGTCGACAAATAGTTGGGATGGATTGTTTTTAGTCGACTAAATATGAAGAAAATTAGATTATTTATCGAGCTACTGGTACACATCAAATATAAATAGAGAGAATAGAGTGAATATACTTGTCTTAAGTACTGTTTTCACAAATTCCTTGTATTTTCACACGAGCCTACCTTCATTATGGTCCTCCAGTATCTTCAGTTCAATGTTGGTTACGTCTGTTTCTTCTGCGTAACTGACAGTACACGTGTACGTCCCTGCACTCTCGGCTGATGTCGTATTCAACAGGAGGCTGCCTGATTCAGACAGTCCTCCTACATGCTGCTGCCACTCTGTTTCCACCTGCTTCTCTTGTCCTGCTCGTTTTCTGAGGATGGACTGGTTGTGGTTGAAGGTCCAGGTGATGTCAGCGAGCCCCGAGGCGTTACACGGGAGTAACACCTCACTCTTGGGAGCACTTTGCATTGGAGCTGAATTAAAAAGACAGATAGACAGATGAATGGATGGACAGACGGACAGACGGCAATACACAACATATTGTTTGGAAAGATGTGGAGATATAAAACCATTGACGCCATGTTTCCAAATCAGACCAATGGAGAACGCAAATCCACGTTTTCTGCGATTTTTCAGCGGTAACGGAGTGGACGTTGCAGACCGCATTTTTTTCACAACAACGCATATGAAGCAGTGTCTCTCTGTTATGGTGAGCGTGACGGTTTGTTGCAGTCACTGCAAACTGGATCGCACCAGTTCTCATCTACACTTTACTCTTAGACTTCGGACGGTTGCCGTATAAATTAAAAGACTTACGGTTTTGTCTAATCGTGGCTGTCCTTGCGCTGTGTTCATTTTGGACTGAGCAGCTGTAGACCGATTCTGTGTAAACGGTCCTTAAGGAGCCGCTGACGTCATAGAGTCCCTGGTAGTCTTCATGGACCTCGGTTGTGTTTTGGAGAGCAGTGGCCGGGCGAGGACTGATGGACCAGGTGAGCTCTGGTCTTGGGTAGATACCTCCAGATTTACAGGTGACAGTGTTGTTTACTAGCATAATGTCCACTGTACCAAGAGGAGCTGCAACAACATGGCACCGCATTAAAACAAAAAAACAGAGTTAATGTTTACTCAATATGACAATGTTTTTTTTAATACGATCCTATAAAAACTAGGGGTGTGACGATACACTAAATGGACACAAATGAAGACAATATATAATTGAACAAGATTATTTCTTTATTCCTAAGGGGAAAAATGTACTACGAGGACAAAGTATGGCTGAGGCATGAAACAATAGGTTAAATAACAGTAAACTACGACATTTAATTAGGAATACAAAAAAATATACAAAAGAAATAACAAAGCTAGTGTTCTCCGGTCCCTTTCAGACTGATTACATTTCGAGTCTAGTGCACTTCATTCTGCACTTAAATAGAAAACATACCAAAATAAAATCAACAAAGCTAGTGTTCTCCACTGCAGGGGACTCTCAGACTGTTAATTAGCAGGTCAACATTTTCAGGCTAAGATTTGATTCAGCATCCTCTGTCCCAACCTCGCTGTCTGCCATGTTGACACTGACAGTACTGTACAACAAGCAGCCCATGCAACGTTTGTGCTGCAGAAGCACGTCAAAGACAACGTGGAGGGAAACAAAGACATCCTGCAGTCCACAGAGCAGTCCTTCTACGTGGACAACTGTCTCCAGAGCCTTTCAACACCGAGTCTGCCAAGCTCCTCGTGGACAAAATGCGGCAGTGTCTAGCCTCGGGAGGATTCGAGATCCGGCAGTGGGCGAGTAACTTCCCATCTGTTGTCTCCCATCTGTCTTCCACTGCCAGATCGGAGAGCACAGCGCTATGGCTAGCTGAGAAGAGCACCGACCCTCAAGAGCCGGCTCTGGGTCTACGGTGGCATTGTCCAATTGATCAACTTTGCTACAAGCCCAAGCCGATGGAGAGTGAGATTCCCACCATGTGGCATGTATACAAGGCTGTATGCCTGGCCAGCATACAGCGTATGCTGGCCAGGCATACAGCCTTGACAATATGATCCTCTTGGACAATATGATCCTCTTGGAGTCATCATTCCCTACACAATGCGGGCCAAGGTTCTCGTCCAGAAACTATGGGCGAAGAAGAGGAGCTGGGATGACCCAAACCTCCCTCCTGACATCCTCGAGGCCTGGTCTAGCTGGGAGAGGGAACTCCCCGAGCTGGTAAATATCTCCCTACCATGAACCTACGCACCACAGGACATCGCCACTGAAGCCACAGACTATACTATACATGTCTTCTGTGACGCCTCCGAACAGGCATACGGTTCGGTAGTTTACCTCACAATGAAGAGTGATGACACGTCCATGTCTTATTCGTTATGGCAAGGTCAAGGGTGGCCCCAAAGCGCCAGCAGTCAATGCCATGACTACAGCTCTGTGCAGCATTGACAGGAGCCCAGCTGTCCTCCCTCATTCATCGAGAGCTCACCTTAAGCATCACCCAGACCTTCCTTTGGCCTGACTCCACCACAGTCTTAACCTGGCTGACATCCGAGTCCTGCAGGTTCAGGACCTCACGTCCTTGCACACCTGGCAGTATGTGGCCACGGCCAATCCAGCCGACGATTTCACCCGCGGCAAGACCTTGGCTGGCAGCACCAAATCGGTGGATTCAAGGGCGGTCGTTCCTCCATGGTCCACCTGACAATTGGCCGCCGCTTCCCACCTCCACAGAGCCAGAAGATGCTGCTGAGCTCAAGCAAAGTATCTTCTGCAGTCTCACACAGACGGGTCTGGCACCTCAAACACCAGACGTCACAGTTCGACAGCTGGACAGACCTGGTCAACGCCACCCAGCAGTTCTTTAATGGGGCGGCGGCTGACCCCTCCTTACCTCAGCCGGACCTTCCTGATGCCGAAGCCCTCCTGCTGAAGGCCAGCCAAGCGGATTGCTTCCCAGAAGAGAATAAGTGTATCAGGGCTGGCAAACCAGTACTGCCCAGCAGTAAGCTCAGTATGCTTACACCTGAGATGGATCCGACAATGGGTCGGCGGACGCTTTTATCGTCGTATGGACACCTCCTGTTCTACTGACATCCACCCCATAGTTCTCGATCCCTGCCATGTGGTAACAAGACTCCTCATCAAGGATGTGGATGCACAACTACTCCACCCAGGGCCCAATAGGGTCTTCGCCGAGATCAAGTGCGCAAGTACTGGGTCCTGCGTGGGAGACAGGCCATCAAGAGGAAATGGGCAGCCAGTGGTTCCAATGATTGCGGACCTACCTCCTGCCCGCCTGCGGATCTTCAGACCTCTGTTCTTTTCAACAGGAGTGGACTGCTTTGGACCATACCTCATCAAGGTCGGGTGGCGCAGTGAGAAACTTTGGGGTGTCATATTTAAATGTCTCACCACTCGTTGTGTCCACTTAGATCTGCTGAATACCATCGAGGTCGACGGCTTCCTCCTAGCATTGAGGTGATTTATCGTAGAGGAGCCCCTTACTAGGTTCTCTCTGATCAGGGAACGAACTTCAGTGGTGCAGAGAGAGCTGAAGGAGGCGTTCGCTGCAATGGAGCCACAGCTACAGGAGAGACTTGCCAAGCAACGGATCAAGTTTAAGTTCAACCCACCCGCAGCTCCCCACTTTGGTGGCGCCTGGGAGCGTGAGATACAAGCCGTCAAGAAAGCTTCACAATAGCTATTAAAAAGCTAAATCGCCGATATTTCGTCACACCCCTAATAAAAACAGCCCTTCAGCTCACCTCTCACTGCCAGGGTGACATATGTGGTGTCCCCTCTGGCGTAACACTTGTACGTGCCCTGGTCCTGGAGGTTGACCCTGGCCAGACGAAGGGATGCGTTGCCCCCAGAGATCTGGTCAGGGAACAGGGACGTCCTCCCCTTGTAGAGAGGGTCCTGGTGTCCCAGTTGGTCCTGGTCCGCGTAGTAGGAGTGGACCTGAACATCCTTCCCATTTCTCTTGAGCCAGTGTAGGATTGTGTTACTGTCTGGCCGTAAGCGGCAAGGCAGCAGACAGCTCCCCCCAAACACACAGTCCACCTGGGTTGCTGGAGAGCAGACAACAGTTTCGGTTTTAGCGGCATACTATTCATTCACTTTATTGTGCGCAAGTAATACTGTGACGATACCTGTTTAAGTGGCTACTCATAAATTATATTGAATTGCTCATAAAATATGAACTATAGACCTATGCAGTCTGTGACAGAGAAAGACACTCGCCTTCTCTCACACAACCTGAAAACCTGTATCTTTCGAGACAAGTTTACTTTTTAAGTGGTTTCTGTATGAGCAAAGTTAAATAAAAACGTCGAAAGAAATATTGCGTACATCCAGTAGGAATGGACTAAGCAAAATTAACTTTAAATTTATATTTGTATTACATGTATGTGTTAGTGAATTCTGCTGCCAAACAAAATATTGATATCAGGTTTGACCAGCAAGACGCTTTATATTTAGTCAAGCTTACCTCCCTGACCGGCGACCACCCCCATCAGCAACACCACCATCTGAGTCAGAGCACTGCCCAGTGCTGTCATTGTCTGTTGCTTTGTCTCTCAGCTGTACCTGTTGTTGGTCTGCTGACAGGACCAGGACAGATCAACCTTAACTGGACTGATAAGACTTCCTGATTACCATTCATTCGCTATCATGTGATTGTTTTCGGTGATTTAAAATACGAAATGCTGAAAATAAAATGCTGTTAGAATACAAATGAATGGCTTTTTTTAACATAAATATGAATACAAGAACAATACAAACATCCAAATACAAGTGATCATGTAATCCTTCGACGTGAAACTTGCTGCAGACTTCAAAATGAAGGAACTTGTTTCTTTAAATGAAAAGAAAACTTTCATCAAGGGCCTAGAGTCAGCCTCTTGAGTCTTATGTAAATGTTTTTAGTAGCCCTCATATGTTAATATGAAACCGTGTTGTTTGTCTGTGGAAACTTTTGATTTGTTGTGCTGTTTTATCACACAGGACACTTTTGTAAAAGAGAATTCAATCTCAAAAGGCTCTCCTGGTAAAAAATATAAATCCAAATGCCAGAGATCCAACATGCCAGAGATCCGGCACCTCCTTTGTCAAAATCTGTAAGTACATTCTGTGTAATATTTAATGTTATCTGTTGAAGTTACGCCACCCAATCACTAGACTGTACGGGGACACTGTACGCGGCGCTGTTAAAACTGTATATTAGTCAAAGATTTGCCTCGTTCCTAACAACGCTTCACTCAATAGCAGAGACCGCTTATTACTAATTAGTGATAACTATGGCGAAACAAAGCAGATTCCTTAAATTAGCACCAAAAAAATGAGAGCGATAAATTATGTTTTGCTTGTGTGGTATGGAGGACTAAAAGTGCCAAAATTAAATAAATAAATACACCATTAAATAATTACTTAAATGTGTCATTAATTAATTAAAATTGGAATTAAATACTTAAATGTGTCATTAATTCATTAAAATACCGATTAATTTTATGTAAAAACACATATATAATCATTTCACTATTTAATTAATTTACATTTACATTTCATGATTTACATTTCATGGTCCTGTGTTGCAGTGCTTCATGAATTGTCAAACTGTCAAACTCGCCCATCAAAGTTGGTAGGCGGATCCTAATGCCTGATTGGTTACCCTGCGCATCAAGTCAAGGCAAATCAATTCCAGATAATGGATTGATGCAGAGCTAGTTCCAATACACTGGGTGGCGCTATTCCCCTCTACGTTGGTTTAGATACTCTATTAAACAAAACTTTCTGGTCCTGCTTCCACATCCTCTGCTAAGTCTAAAACGTCTCTCACCAACTCCCTAGAAAGTTCATGAAGATCCTCCATTTTCTCTATCCAGGCACTCTACTTCAGACCAAAGCAATGGATCAGACTAGATTAGCGTTAGCCCCACCCACTGACTTTGATGGGCGAGTTTGACAGTTTGACAATTCATGAAGCACTGCAACACAGGATCATGAAATGTAAATGTAAATCATGAAATGTAAATGTAAATTAATTAAATAGTGAAATGATTATATATGTTGTTGTTTTTTAACATAAAATGAATCTGTATTTTAATGAATTAATTACACATTTAAGTATTTAATTCCAATTTAATGAATTAATGACACATTTAAGTAATTATTTAATGGTGTATTTATTTATTTAATTTTGGCACTTTTAGTCCTCCATAGTGTGGCGACACGAGGTATATGGAAATGCCTTTTAAGGCAGTATTAATAAATGTAATTGTTGGCAGACAACGCCACCCTGGGAATTTCACCCGGGGATTTCTTTTAAGTGGACTAACCCAAATGAAGGAAGGCACTGAGGTATGCAACGAGGCAGAGACAGCAGTTCGTTTTATACAAAAACTATTTTAATTATACAAATTTATGTTTTAAAACTAATGTAAACAATTACCCACTGGGGGGAAATAACGGGAGCCAATCAGTGCTGAGACCTACGGTGAAAAAAAACTGCATCCGAAGGAGAGGGATCCCAGGGACACCACACGTACAGCAAAAACAAATAACAATCAACCAAGTGCAAACGCAATACAAAGAGGACATGTATCTCTTACTGTAGACTCTGTATCATGTACATAATCCATAACACACACCCAGGGACGGACTGGCCATCGGGCATACCGGGCAAATTCCCGGTGGGCCGATGCGCATTTGGGCCGGTCCAGGTCTTTTCTGGGCCGGTCCAGCCCCCCCCCCCCCAACAATCGCGCAGCCCCCCGTTAACAATCACGCAGTCACACAGTCAGTCACCCTACATAATAAAACTAACAAACAATGAGCAACTTAAAAATGTCCGGAGGAGGAAGCTGAGACCACTGCACTACACACCGCCAGGCAGTCCCGGCCAACACGGCAGGGCCTACGGAGCGGTGAGCAGCCAGCAGCAACACCCAAGCCAGCCCTTATGAACCCATCACTACAGCTAGCATTGGATGGGCGACATGCGGGAGAAACGCTGCCGCTGCCGCAAGCCTACCTGTCGCCACCCGGAAGCGGAAATGGAGTACACACACAGGAATGACGCGACCCAACAAGAGGCTAGTGGCGGGCGTATGGGCGTATGTGTGTCTCCCACCGTGATTGGTTGGGACTGCAGCACAGCTGACAGTCACCATGACAACTAACTACACGTTGCCACAAGCTCATTTACAAGGGTTACACTTGATGACGCGTGTGTCTGGATTAACACGAAGGAGTTTGCTGACAAACAACAAAGATTTCTGCTTTGGTCACTAGAGAAGCGATGTGTCTTTGTCATCACTATGATCCCACTGTGTTTATTGCTTTGAGATTTGTAACAAATCGTGAATCTTAAATGCATGTTTTATGCTATGAATGGGTGAATTTGTGTTGAAAATTGTGGTGTTACAAACATTGCATCTGGTGCTATGCATATGTGTTATGTTGTAGGCCTACCACTACCTATTACTATGCAATTGTGATGGCCATAGAAAATGTAATGAAAACAAAGAAGAAACAAACGTTTTTTTCACCTCCCTGCTGTTTCTTTTTTTTTTTTTCTTTGAGCAATCTTTATTTAATATATGTGTTTTATTTATTGTTTTTACCTGATTCAGCTATAACATTAAATTAATACATTTGTGTTGAAAATGGAAGGAAACACTGAATTAATTTAAGATCACTTTCATAGCACACAAAAGTAAAATCATAAAAGGGTCCCTATTTTTCCACCAGGTGTGATGTTGATTAGCCGTTACAAGCCAGTCAAAATCTACCATCTAGTGACATGATGGATAGATCAGACTACCAACTGGTAGTCTGATCTATCCATCATACATCTGGGTGAACACTCCCACTTGTGATGTCACTAGAGGAGTTTTTGACTCATTTCCAGGACTGGGTGAGAGGGAAATGTGACGTCATCCATTAGAACCAGTGGGCTGCCTTGCTGGCGCATTCAATTCACTTTCAGATTCAGGGATTGTAGACGTTTAGATGTATGAGGTTCACTTACGCCATTAGATTGACGAGTAAATCATTTATAGTTTTGAGTATGCACACTGTTTCTAACGAGGCTTCAACTCTACTTGTTTAGTTGAAGTTCCCTTCTACAGATCGGCCAAGGTCGAGGGTTACAGCAACACTGCAGCCTTTTCACGTGTCAAAAACAAACAACCCCATATCTTATCATGACTTTAGGCACCAAGGTCTCTGTAACTCTTGAGTTTGAGATCCCCTTCACACTGAAATACGCCCGATAGTATGCACAGCTGAAGGGTTGAACTCGGCAAGAGGTTTTTAAAGCTTTAATATTTAAAAGAAAAGCAGGACTGGCATTGCAACATCAACAAAACAATAAAGGAATGCTGCCAGAGTTATCGTCATTCCAAAGGTTGAGCGTCCTGCCAGCAGACTGAAAGGTTGTGTGACAGCAGTCACAAAGACTGAAAGGTTGTGTGACAGCAGCAGTCACAAAGGAGCAAAGATGACAGCAGTCGACAGAATTCTGATTTAAACAGCCGTGTTTCTCATGGTGGATGTCCTCGTTCAGGGAGGTAAGCTTGACTAAATATAAAGACCTAATATGAAGAAGGATTCATTTTTTAGTTTGTGATCCAGTATTATTTTGAGGAGGAGCAAAACTCACACTCCAAAAACTGTTAACAACAAAACATTAACACATCTTGTATAATATAATCGTTTCGCTGTACATTGTGTATTATAGTTGTACTCGATCCTACTAGGGGACGTTAGGGTTAGACCATTTTATACTTTTGAACTTTAGTCATTCAGAAACCATTTGGAGATTAAACCTGAAACCAAAGACTAACCTGTCTGATTACATTATCATGCACAGGCATTTTAAGTATTTGTGTAGTACTAGTGCGTGTGCCCGTCGGGGTGCGGCTGGTGAGAGCGTGTGCCCATTCTGAACGCGTGTCGGTGCAGTCAGCGAGCCGCTCCCTGCTTTTTTCCCACAACTTTTTTTGCGATCAGATAAAGAGATGGTCCTGGGAATGAAGGGAAATGGCCACCAGAGTCACTCCTACAAAGATACAAAATATTTGCCATTCATTTGTATTCTAAACAGCATAATTACAAATGTATCCTTAACTCGTATTATGAAAACAATCAAATGATAGAGAATGGAAATCAAGTCTTATCTGTCCAGTTATAAGGTTGATCTGTCCTGGTCCAGTTATAAGGTTGATCTGTCCTGGTCCTGTCAGCAGACCAACAACAGGTACAGCTGAGAGACAAAGCAATAGACAATGACAGCACTGGGCAGTGCTCTGACTCAGACGGTGGTGTTGCTGATGGGGGTGGTGGTGTTGCTGATGGGGGTGGTCGTCGGTCAGGAAGGTAAGCTTGACTAAATATAAACCGTCTCGCTGGCATGTTTTTGTTTGTAATGCAGGATATTTGATTTCAGCAGAATTCACCAACAAACATGTAATATAAATATAACGTTTAAGTCTATTTTACTTAGTCCGTTCCTACTGGATTTACGCAATATTATTTTGGACTTATATATGAATTGAACTTTGTGCATACAGAAGCCATTTAAAAATGAAAGTCTCTAAACATTAACACAGGTTGTCAGGTTGTGTAATAGAAGGCGAGTGTCTTTCTCTCACACAGATTGCATAGGTCTGTAGTTCATATTTTATGAGCAATTAAAGATCATTTCTAAACGAGTAGCAACTTATAAACAGGTATCATCGTCACAGTATTACTTACGGACATTGCAATAAAGTGAATGAATAGTATGCCGCTAAAACCGAAACTGTTCTCTGACCTCCAGCACCCCAGGTGGACTGTGTGTTTGGGGGGAGCTGTCTGCTGCCTTGCCGCTTCCAGCCAAACAGTAACACAATCCTCCACTGGATCAAGAAGAATGGGAAGGATGTTAATGTCCACTCCTACTACGAGGACCAGGACCAACTGAATTACCAGGACCCTCTCTACAAGGGGAGGACGTCCCTGTTCCCTGACCAGATCTCTGGGGGCAACGCATCGCTTCGTCTGGCCAGGGTGGACCTCCAGGACCAGGGCACGTACATGTGTTACGTCAGAGGGAACCCGGACCACTACGTCATCCTGACAGTGAGAGGTGAGCTGCGTTCCTGATGTCATGTTATTTAAAAATCATAATGTCATAATGATAAGTCATGATGCAACCCACCGACAGGTAGGTCCTTTCCATAAACATATCACGGTAATTTTGCATAAGTTGACGGCTGTAAGTTGATGCAGATATCGACGTCGTAGTATTACTTTTACTAGGCAGTTGTGTATTTGGGTATCATGGGCTTTCATGAAGTACACAACAACAAAGGTCAATAACTCATTCAAGGTTTTGTTATAGTAGGGCCTACATATGCCATTGATATCAGCATCAATGTATGGAGCAAACCAAAGTTATCCATCAGTTTGTCGTTTTAATGCAGCCATGTTGTTGCAGCTCCTGTTGGTACAGTGGACATTATGCTAGTAAACGACAAGGTCACCTGTAAGTCTGGAGGTATCTACCCAAGACCAGAGCTCACCTGGTCCATCAGTCCTCGCCCGGCCACTGCTCTCCAAAACACAACCATGGTCCATGAAGATGACCAGGGACTCTATGACGTCAGCGGCTCCTTGAGGACCGTTTACAATGACACAGAATCGGTCTACAGCTGCTCAGTCCAAAATGAACACGGTGCAAGGACAGCCACGATGAGACAAAACCGTAAGTCTTTTAATATATACGGCAACCGTCAGAAGTGTAAGAGTAAAGTGTAGATGAGAACTGGTGCGATCCAGTTTGCAGTGACTGCAACGAACCGTCCCGCTCACTACATTCTGCCATAACAGAGAGACACTGCTTCATATGCGTTGTTGTGAAAACATTGCGGTCTGCAACTTCCACGCCGTTACCGCTGAAAAGTCGCAGAATTCGTGATGCATTGACATCATTGGTCTGGGATTTGCGTTCTCCATTGGTCTGATTTGGAAACATGGCGTCATGGTCTCGCATCTTTCCAAACAAACAATATCTTGTGTATTGCCGTCTGTCCGTCTGTACATCCATTCGTCTGTCTATCCGTCATTTTAATTCAGCTCCAATGCAAAGTGCTCCCAAGAGTGAGGTGTTACTCCCGTGTAACGCCTCAGGGCTCGCTGACATCACCTGGACCTTCAACCACAACCAGCCCATCCTCAGAAAACGAGCAGGACAAGAGAAGCAGGTGGAAACAGAGTGGCAGCAGCATGTAGGAGGACTGTCTGAATCAGGCAGCCTCCTGTTGCATACGACATCAGCCGAGAGTGCAGGGACGTACACGTGTACTGTCAGTTACGCAGAAGAAACAGACGTAACCAACATTGAACTGAAGATACTGGAGGACCATGAAGGTAGGTTAGATTGGTGAAAATGTAATAGCAAGTGGTGCAAAGACAATCCTTTGCTGACCAACATTAACGTCAGGTAGGTAGGTAGATATGTTTCATCTATGTTTGCCAGGGCCCCAGCATGGTCAATGTGGGGTTACCTTCACTATATTGGTCCATTAGGCTACTGCTGCCCTGGTACATATAAGCAGCAGACCCATAATTAGTGTTATGAGCGACACCTATGTTGGTTCTATGATGACACCACAGGGAAAAGTGTCTATTCAAATGTATGTATTGTGTATTAGTTGCTTAAAATTAAAAATTGCATATACATTATATCAGAATATAAATCAGAAAAATCTTGTCACACACATTGTCTTCTTTTTTAAACCATGTTCAATAGGCCAGTAATGTGATAAGTCACTTTATAAATGGTGTTTAAAATAGTGTTATCTATCAATGTAATGTTTAACATGAAGGTACTTAGATGTATACTCCACTTACTGTTAAAAATGATCATTCTACGTTTCAGGGGGATCTCAAAATGCACTTTGGTCTCTTGTGTTGTTACCAGTAGGCCTATTGGTTATAGGCATAATAGGAGTTATTTGGAAAATAAAAAAAGGTAAGACAACTAGTTGCACAGTTATTAACAACACATTTTATTCTCTGGGTTTATGGTCTCGGAAAACTCTTGGTAATATCTCAACATATCTCTTCCCTGACAGACAAGGAGTCGAAGCCTGAGCATCAATACAAGGTTAAGTTTGTATAATGTATTACTGGGTGGTGTTATAAATAAAATTGATCAAAAGCTGTCTAATCCTATTTTGTTTTCCTCTTAGGCCGCTGGTAAAGGAACTGATGAGAAAACAGTTGAACTTGAACAAACTAAGACTGAAAACGAGTCATAGGGTGAAGTGCGCGGCCACAGCCATGGCGGACATTTATGGCGTTTTTCCAACTGCACTTTTGGCCGCGCCGGTCGAACCATGCGAGGCTGGTTTGCGTTTCCATTACCAGTTAAATCCCACGGGGCTGTGAGCAAAGGTTGTCGTTATAGTGATTGTATTGTTCACTGTTGTTTTGGTGAGAGTTGTTGTTACCCTGGTGCGTAATGTGTGTGTATGTATATATATATATATATATATATATATATATATATATATATATATATATATATACGAATTATGATTATTATCTTTGCTTTGAGAATGATGTACTGCTAATTATTTATTTAACAGCAATGGAAAATGATATGGGTATTGAACAGGGACAATGTACAAAAGAAACATTAACCTTGTTTAGAGCAAGGAGAGATGCATTGTACCAGGTTTTAGCAAACTGCTATTTTCCACCTGTAGTGTATTCAGCCCACAATAAGGCTCACCCCTGTGTGTTGAATAATGGTATGGCCTGGTTCGTAGTGCGTGGTTGTTTCTTATGTGCAGACCTTACTTCTCTGACTCCTATTATTATTATTATTTTTTTTTTTTTTAATTCAGCCAAGTTACTTTTGTTTTGCTATTCTTTTTTCATCAATCCGTGAGGCCTCTGTAAATAATGTTCATCCCGCAAGTAAAAGCCAAAGAGCTGTTTGAAACTTCATTCAGGACTTATTGCCTTTCTTTTCTTTATTTCATACACCATCACCAGAAAAGCTTGGCTCTTCCTTATGGCGACACCGTGAGCGAAAGGCAGAACGAGGTAGTGGATGTAAAGGCAATATGATAATAAGGCACCTTTGAGCAGACGGACAATGGGAGTAACAGACAGACCGGGGATATGCCAGTCCACCCTTAGCCGTGTGAACCCGGGGTTTGGGACGGCATCATCCACAATGTGCAGTGTTGTTATGCCGAGATGTGCAGCATGCACACCGAGGGACATTGGGTTCACGAGGCCTACAAGCCAGTAAGCAAGTCATGTTTTGTGAAGATCATTTATTATTTTTATACTAGTGGGCTACTAACAACCTTCACTGTTATTCATCAATGACGATATGTACACCTAGTCAATATCAATATTTTGCTCCTTAACTCTATGGTGTAAAAGTGCGTCTCTGGTTCGAGATTATTGTACACTAGACTTATTTCTATACTGCAGTTATCCAAGCTAATAAAGCTCATTTACAAGGGTTACACTTGATGACACTTTAATCCAGACGCATGTGTCTGGATTAATACAATTGAAGGAGTTTACTGACAAACAACAAAGATTTCTGCTTTGGTCACTAGAGAAGTGATGTGTCTTTGTCATCACTATGATCCCACTGTGTTTATCCAAGTTATTTTTGTTTTGCTATTCTTTTTTATAAATCCATTAGGCCTACATCCCTTTCATCCGGTAAGTAAAACAAGAGCTCTTTGAAACTTCATGCCAGACTTTTTTTGTCTTTTTTTTTCACCAGAAAGGTTTGGCTCTATATATTCTTTAAAATGTTGGGGTAACGCCTTTCCCTCACAGTTACATATGCCCATTCAAAAAAGTGAATAAAGAGTGTGTGCTGCTGCTAATACCAAAACTGTGTTCCACGGTTGTGCCCTCTGACCTCCAGCACCCCACTGTGTGTTTGGGGGGAGCTGTCTGCTGCCTTGCCGCTTCCAGCCGAACAGTAACACAGTCCTCCACTGGGTCAAGAAGAATGGGAAGGATGTTCAGGTCCACTCCTACTACGAGGACCAGGACCAACTGGGACACCAGGACCCTCTCTACAAGGGGAGGACGTCCCTGTTCCCTGACCAGATCTCTGGGGGCAACGCATCGCTTCGTCTGGCCAGGGTGGACCTCCAGGACCAGGGCACGTACATGTGTTACGTCAGAGGGAACCCGGACAAATACGTCACCCTGAGAGTGAGAGGTGAGCTGAAGTCCTGTTTTAATAGGATGTATCCTCATCCTATAAAAAAAATAAAAATAATCATCATCCCCCCCCCCCAGCTGCTCACGCACTGTAATGAACCGGAAACTGTCAAACATGTAGGCTACTCATAAAATGCAGCAACTCCTATGACAAAGAAAGGAATTATTATCAGCACTTCATTGGAGACTTTGATAGGAAAGCAAGAAGCCTATTCATTACTGAAGAGTGGCAGGAATAATCGAGAATTTAGTTTTAGTTTGATTCTGTCAATCTACTGCTCACTCCAATCCAGTAGGTGGCCCCCAGTCGTACTGCACATAGACATATATACATAGACGCCTCATGACGTGCTGGAACGTAACCCAGCGTCGCCGCCATATTGGTTGGGTCTCCTCACTCTAGTCTAGCATAGGAGTCAACGGGAGAGCAAGCTATGCCAGTATGTTGTGCAGCTTACGGCGCAGTATTGACACCAGATCGCGTGGGATTACCTTTCACAAGTAAAATTGAACAATAATTCTTATTATTTAAAAAAAAAAAAAAAAAAAAATTAATTCGTCCTGTATCATAAATAAATCTCTGCCATTTGTAACAAACCAAACCGTGTGAAAATCCGGTAAAAATTCGGGGAGTTATGCTTATTGTAGTTGGGGATACACCTTCCTCCATAGAAATGAATGCACTGGGGACGCACTGGGGACCCATCCAAGATGGCGGCCGCGCTGCTACGTCAGCTCTAACGGGCAGCGTCAGTCTATGAGGCGTCTATGCATATATGTCTATGGTACTGTGCAGGTCTGATCGCGGAAAGAGAAAGCAAAAATAAACACGAAGGGTGGTAGTCCTGTGCTTGACCCCTTCCTCCACCACGACCTCCTCCATTCATGTACTTTGTTGTTCTTTATACTACAGTGGCTTTCTGACAGAGATCCCTGAAGGCAAACCTCTCCCACGTGACCGAGGTGCAGAAGTGAGCGATGTGAGCGATGTGAGCGCTTGGACCGGGAGCTGCTGCTTCCCTCGTGAGGAAGGGTCTGACTCAGACGGTGGTGTTGCTGATGGAGGTGGTGGTGTTGCTGGTGGGGGTGGTGGTGTTGCTGATGGTTGTGGTCGTCGGTCAGGGAGGTAAGCTTGCTTAACCGTCTCGCCGGTCAAACCTGATGTCAGTATTTGTTTGTTTGTAATGCAGGATATTTGGCGGCAGAATTCACGCATACATGTAATACTATAACTTCATATTTTAAGAGCAATTCAAGATCATTTACGAGTACCAACTTATTAACAGGTATCATCGTCACAGTATTACTTACGCACATTCTAATAAAGTGAATGAATATGCCGCCAATACCAAAACTGTTCTCTGACCTCCAGCACCCCAGGTGGACTGTGTGTTTGGGGGGAGCTGTCTGCTGCCTTGCCGCTTCCAGCCAAACAGTCACACAACCCTCCACTGGGTCAAGAGGAATGGGAAGGATGTTCAGGTCCACTCCTACTACGAGGACCAGGACCAACTGGGACACCAGGACCCTCTCTACAAGGGGAGGACGTCCCTGTTCCCTGACCAGATCTCTGGGGGCAACGCATCGCTTCGTCTGGCCAGGGTGGACCTCCAGGACCACGGCAGGTACATGTGTTACGCCAGAGGGAACCCGGACAAATACGTCACCCTGACAGTGAGAGGTGAGCTGAAGTACTGTTTTTATTAAGGGGGGGGGGGGGGGCGAAATATTGCAAAATAAAAAACGTCACGATATGCATCACTTCACATTAATCTTTATAGGTTGCATGTAACTGTATCTGCATATGAACGCAGAATCTGTAGGCAAGGACAATATTTGGGTATCGGAAGTGTTCAGGTTTCCGTTTCTAGTCCGAGTGGTATTGACCCAACACGGTTAACTTTGAGCAGACCTGGGTCGCACCCGGGTCCCCAGTCCGTGTGGAGAGCAACAGAGGCGGATCCCGTCGGCGGTCATAGACGGCGATTTAGCTTTTTAATAGCTATTGTGAAGAGGCCAGTTGTGAAACAATCCGGTTGTAGACGTCGTCTCTTAACCCCAACTCCGTTCACGCGTTTCAACTCTTTGTTGGGACTGTAAACCATGAGAGGTGCGCAGAGGAAGAGGAAGTATTGCATGCTGACGTCACGTCACCACATGTTGTCTTTTGTGCACTAGAGGGCGCCATCAACAGTGTCATGTCTCCGCCTTCCTCTGCCATGCTCTATCCTGTCGCCTACGGCAGTACTCAGTGTCAACATGGCAGACAGCGAGGTTGAGACAGAGGATGCTGAGTCAAATCTTAGCCTGAAAATGTTGACGCTAATTAACAGTCTGAGAGTCCCCTGCAGTGGAGAACACAGCTTTATGTTTTATTTTGGTATGTTTTCTATTTAAGTGCAGAATGAAGTGCACTAGACTCGAAACAGTTATCAGTCTGAAAGGGACCGGAGAACACAGCTTTATGTTGATATTTCTTTTGTATATTTTTTTAGTATTTCTAAGTAAATGTCATAGTTTACTGTTATTTTACCTATTGTTTCATACCTCAGCCATACTTTGTGGTAAACATTGTCCTCATAGTACATTTTTCCCTTTAGGAATAAACAAATAATCTTATTCAATTATACATTGTCTTCATTTGAACTTCATTTTTAATATTGTGACTATATCGTATCATGAAACTAATATTGTGTATCGTATCGTCCGTTTAGTGTTTTTATAGGATCCTATAAAAAATGAGTAAACATTAACTCTTTGTTTTTATGCTTTTTTAATGCGGTGCCATGTTGTTGCAGCTCCTGTTGGTACAGTGTACATTATGCTAGTAAACCACACTGTCACCTGTAAGTCTGGCGGTATCTACCCAAGACCAGAGCTCACCTGGTCCATCAGTCCTCACCCGGCCACTGCTCTCCAAAACACAACCATGGTCCATGAAGATGACCAGGGACTCTATGACATCAGCGGCTCCTTAAGGACCGTTTACACAAAATCGGTCTACAGCTGCTCAGTCCAAAATGAACACGGTGCAAGGACAGCCACGATGAGACAAAACCGTAAGTATTTTAATATATACGGCAACCGTCAGAAGTGTAAGAGTAAAGTGTAGATGAGAACTGGTGCGATCCAGTTTGCAGTGACTGCAACGAACCGTCACGCTCACCATAAGAGAGAGACACTGCTTCATATGAGTTGTGTTGTGAAAAAAATGCGGTCTGCAACGTCCACTCCGTTATCGCTGAAAAATCACAGAAAACGTGATGCATTGACATCATTGGTCTGGGATTTGCGTTCTCCATTGGTCTGATTGGAAAACCTGGCATCAATGGTCTTATATCTCTGCATCAATGGTTTTATATCTCCGCATTTTTCAAAACAATATTTTGTGTATTGCCATCTGTTCATCCACATATCTGTCTATCTGTGTTCTTAATTCAGCAGCTCCAATGCAAAGTGCTCCCAAGAGTGAGGTGTTACTCCCGTGTAACGCCTCGGGGCTCGCTGGCATCACCTGGACCTTCAACCACAACCAGCCCATCCTCAGAAAACGAGCAGGACAAGAGAAGCAGGTGGAAACAGAGTGGCAGCATTATGTAGGAGGACTGTTTGAATCAGGCAGCCTCCTGTTGCATACAACATCAGCCGAGAGTGCAGGGACGTACACGTGTACTGTCAGTTACACAGAAGAAACAGACATAACCAACATTGAACTGAAGATACTGGAGGACCATAATGAAGGTAGGCTCTTGGTGAAAATACAAAAGCAATTTGTGAAAACAGTCCTTAAGACAAGTATATTCACTCTGTATTTATATTTTATGTGTACCAGTAGCTCGATAAATAATCTAATTTTCTTTATATTTAGTCGACTAAAAACAATCCATCCCAACTATTAGTCGACTCATCATAAATATATATTTTTTCATATTTAAGAAAAGTCAGAAGCTCAACAAGTGTGGTGTTAAATCTTAACCATTTAGATATGTTGTTTCTACATTTAATTCTAGTGATTATCTGTTGAATATCCAAATCTTTCCAACTTTAAAAAACAACTTTTAAATTGCATAAGCTGCTATTGAGATGTGATACTTTAAATACACAACCACACAGCAGCACTATGCTACTTTACATTTCACTTTCAGTGTTGATGTCGGTGTTTTCTTGACAGGCGGTCATAATTGTACAACTTGTCAAATGCAGGAAAACTCCACCTCTCCGGGCTAGCCAGTAAACGTTGGCGAACAAACCTATTTAAGTTTCAACAACCATGATAACTGGGGAGTTTGTTGTGAAAAAATAATCAACCTTCTCTTTTTCGGTTTCAGAGGGATCGCCTCGAACACATTGGCTTGTGGGATTAGCAGTCCTTTTGTTTGTAGTCGTCATCACCTTTATATGTATAGGCTAATAATTGCATTACTTTCACAGTAATTTCACAGTAATTTACTGGAAATATTTCACAATATTTTACTGGAAATATTTCACAGTAACTTATTGTAAATATTTCACAGTAATTTACACTAAAATTACAGCTATGTACTGTAACTTTACAGCCATAATGCTCATGGAATTACTGTGATATAGCTGTAGAATTACAGTATCTTGCTGTATATAAATCACAGTATTTTTACATTGTTACTGTAAAAGTAATGCAACTCATTAGCCAGTAATTTACTGTAAATTTACAATTTAAATAATACAGTAAAATATTGTACATTTTACTTTTTCACTGTGATTACTACACTACACAAACATGTTTTGAATTTGCTCCTCAATAAACAAGAGAAAAGAAAACAAAAGACCATACTCGTTTTGTCTTTTATTACAACAGAAAATTGCAACACATTACATATTATACAATTGGTGCGGATCAATTTAGGTTCACTAATAAAACTACATTTCTTGAACAAATATAAGGATAAATAATAATAATCAGACATAGAATTTAACCATGATAGCCAAGATAACTATTGTGTGTGTATGTATGTTTATGTATGTATATATATAGATGTGTGTGTGTGTGTGTGTGTGTGTGTGTGTGTGTGTGTGTGTGTGTGTGTGTGTGTGTGTGTGTGTGTGTGTGTGTGTGTGTGTGTGTGTGTATAATTTTAAGTATTGTGAGTATACGTATATGTTATGTTTGAGTCTATGTGCGTATGTATTTGTTGTTTTCTTTGTAACAAACAAGCAACAATACAGCTCACACTGGAAACGAACGCAATGTATAACAACTGTCAGGAAGGTGGGGTGGATGGCGTGGCAGTGAACCCAAATGCAGAGACGGGGCAGCTCAGTGCAGGATATTTAATCAAAAAAACAATACAAAACAAAGTACAAAACTAGGAAAAACACAGGAACCGGAAAGGGCATAAGGAAAAAACTGGAAACAACTAAACAAGACTTATGTGGGAAACTAAGCTATGGCTCTGACATGGAACTCAGACATGGAACTCACATTTGAGTTGATGCACTTTTTCTTGGACTTTGATCCAGTCTCGGGTTAATGCCCAGGAAGTATCTGTAAACAATAAGCAAAGACAACAACTTTCAGTTTTACATAAATGTATTATTGCATTGTTTATCCAAGGCACATGCTGTAGAGCCACTTTCCCTGTAAGTAAATCCAACACCAAAGAAAGGAATAAGTACTGAAAGCCAAGTAAGATTGATTACAGACAAGCAAATCAGGTGCGTAGAGATGGAGACAGACATGCAACCATTGAACAAACCTGTGACCTAAGCAAGCATGCAAGTCATCCACTTGACACCCAAGTTAAGAAAGACACAATAATTCACAAAAGATGATGATACCAAATCAATTTACCAAATAGGAGCACATGTCAGCTGCTTACAGGTTGTGTACTCTTTGCCATGCTATCAAAAAGAAGGTTGAGGAGTGTTAGTCTGCTGAATTCAATTCAACTCAATTGAGAGATTGCTCAATCAAAGCACTCACTCCCACTGTATTTATATTTCTCTTCCAAGATAATCACATGAAGGATTGTTTCAGTTTGAAAATATTAGACATTGACTGAAAGTGATAAGAATGTAGCACTGATAAAATGAAAAAAATCAATAAAGCATTGGAGGCAGGCAAAAATGTCAAATAAACAACAACAAATGCTAAGAAGATACGAGAGCAAGGTGTTAAATAAAATGGTAATTTAAGTATTACATTACCTTTGGATAAACTCCAAAGTGCGTGAGCTGTCATCAGGATACTGCAGATTGAAGCTGTAGTAACTTGCAAAAACCGCAGCTATCCCATTCATGAATGTTTCTTATGGTCCCATCACCACCTCCCCTTCAACAGACAGCATCCACGCACTGGGCTTCATCATGTCACCTGAAATGAACAGAACCTTTTGAAGTTACAAATACAACCTGCTGAAATATGATATTGCATGTCTAGATATACACATACATACACTCTATACAGTAAGAGATGCTTTTACATTGCAGCAGCTATATACTGATATGAGTGCTAATGTGCTAGTTAGTGTGTGCGTATGTTGACAGTCTGTCTGCTATAGTCTAATACTACTGGTAATTCACCGCATTTTCTCGGCCGAATAACTCTAACTATCCCTCCCATGGATACTTGGAGACCATAAAAAATTCACTAATTCGTTACGGTTCATGTACTAACTCAATAGCAAGTCAAACCAAGCTGTCTAATATTTTAAAAGTGTTTACCTTACCTTTTTTCTCTCCTCTTCCCGTGGATGAGCAAGGTGTCTGCATCTGTTTAACGGCTGCTCTGCCTTGGTCCCATAATGCAACGCGGTTTGAGCACGATTCGAATTTTACAGTAATGTGTTGTGTTATTTCTAAGGATGGTTTGAATACAGTATTTTACTGTGCAAAAACACAGTACAATTTTGTGAAATTTGGGCAAAAACCATGTTCACAGTAATTTACTGTGCACAAATCAATTTCACAGTAAAATACTAAATTACAGTATTATATTGCAAATATTACAGTAAAATCTTGTAATGTGGAAATACGGTAATTTGTTGTGAAATATTACTGTTAAATGTTGTGAAATCCTGGTAATATCTTACAGTGTAGACCTATTAAAAATAGAGGCAAAAACTAATGGTTGCACCTTCATTTATTACATGTTTACTACACATTTTATCCACTGATGTGGGACTGTGTAGTTTACACACATGATTGCCATAAAGCTCTTCTTAATATTTGTGTTTTTACTCTTAAGGCAAAACAACCCTGTTTAGACCATTGTCAAGTGTGCACCTATGGAAACCAAATGCAAACGTGAGCACCTTAAAGAAGGCTGGGAGAGGTTGCTGATTGTTGTGGACTATATCTGGTCAGGTTGGGTCCCTCCTACAACCGAAACGCAGTGTCTGATCTCTTACTTGATCTTCATGTGAGCTGTGAACCCTGGGCATAGACCACATGGCCCTCCCCCATTTTTTATTTGCAGGGCCCCTCCTCCTGGATTATTTTAAGATAAAGCACTTTATCCTATGCTTTGAAAACAATACATTTTAAAGGAGAGGTATTATACTCTTGGGTTTTTTTTTAAACTGTTTCACTGGGGTCTTTACAAGAAGTTGAATCTATAAATCAAAAAATCACAAACATCAAAGTCAACTCGTTAACAGTTCAACAGAGAGGCGCAGAGGCGGACTGCTCAGGTGAAATCACAGCCGCCTCCTGGGATCTTCGTGAGGCGACTTCTCTAGGCCTTGGGTGGCAGATCAAACAGGCTTGTGATTGGTGACTGGATCGGACGGCAAGAGGAGGCGGGACCAGCCAAGGACGGGAGTGACCGGAACCCGAGCGCAGTTGGGCGGACCTGAGATGTCGACCAGAGGAAATCCCTCCGGCGGGACGGATGACGTGGGTCCTAATTGACATGGACAACAACAACAATATGAAGAGCTGAAACTAACATTATGTATAGTTTCATGCCTACTTATGAACGGGAAAATATTTCATGTTCATATTTATGCAGCCTACTTATATACAGGCATGTATTTACTATTCAGGTATTCATGTAAGGTAAACAAAGTGGATGAGTTCGGAGAGCTATAGAGGGAGATATTGGCGCAATGCGAGGTCGAAACTAATGTATTAATTACACAATACACCACATATAATCATCGTGAAATGATCTCAGCCTCGTCAGCCCTGTCCTGCCCCTTGTGTTTTCCCTGCTCCCTCTGTGACTCGCCTGGGGGGTATACTACGAAGCTCGCTGAACATATCCAGGCTTTCTTGGGAAAACCTCGATTGCTAAATACGAAACTCGCAAATCAGAGTTAAACGGTTCCACGAAGCTCACTTAAAGGTAAATTTGTCAAGCCAGGTTTTCCGCTTTAGGTTCAATGCGCGTTCACATAAAAAGGGCGTAACCCAACGATATTCACCTTGACGCAATGGATCCGACGGAGCGAACACGGGCTGTGTATGTCACTCAGGAGGAGCAAGTAGTGATTATGAACTCATACGAGGAGTTTAAAAAGCAAATAACGGCAAGGGGCCCACACAGTTGCCCATGCTGGCAAAAAACAGCAGATTCTGTGAATGCGTAAGAATTGTTCGCCATTAATCCCAATAGGCATACTCTATGGGGATTAATGGCGAACAATTCTTACGCATATGATTGCAAAATGCAAAAGCAACCTCCAACTTGCTTTTTTGTGTAATTTAGGGAATTCCTTTCAAATACATCCTATATGTAAGAAACGTATTGCATGTGCTGGATGGTAGCGACGGCGGTGTGGTGGATTAGTATGTGAGATGACACAGCGACCGGGGTGCATATCTTGCCTGTCCATCATCATGCCTTTTACCCTCATCTAGATTACCAAACTGGATGATTCCATAACATTAATGAATAAGTATTCCATATGACATAAGAAATATAACTTTTTTTTAATAAACTACACATACCTACTTCACTTGGGAACCGAACCCAGCACGCAGAATCTGAAGACTGACGCGCTACCGCCTCTCTACCGCTCATCCACCTATACAGGTGTTTTCTTTTACCTGTAAGTTGATAACTTGCAACTTGACAGTTTGTGTTGGCAAAAAGTTGGGAAACACGACGAACATATTTAGCAGTGTATTTAGGGCAGCAGCTACAACCTTGCGTATAGCAAGGCACCTTTTTGCTTATATGTTCGGCATCACCAACTGTATGCAAATATGTAGGCCTACCCGTGGCAACAGACTACTTTTTGTAGCATTGCCTTCATAAGGTCCAACAAGGACGACCAAATAGCGAATACCCTCTGATGAGAACCTGTATCTCTCATAAAGAATACCCTCTGATGAGAACCTGTATCTCTCATAAAGAATACCCTCTGATGAGAACCTGTATCTCTCATACAGAATACCTGATGAGAACCTGTATCTCTCATACAGAATATCCTCTGATGAGAACCTGTATCTCTCATACAGAATACCCTCTGATGAGAACCTGTATCTCTCATAAAGGATATCCTCTGATGAGAACCTGTATCTCTCATAAAGAATACCCTCTGATGAGAACCTGTATCTCTCATACAGAATATCCTCTGATGAGAACCTGTATCTCTCATAAAGAATACCCTCTGATGAGAACCTGTATCTCTCATGAAGAATACCCTCTGATGAGAACCTGTATCTCTCATACAGAATATCCTCTGATGAGAACCTGTATCTCTCATACAGAATATCCTCTGATGAGAACCTGTATCTCTCATAAAGAATACCCTCTGATGAGAACCTGTATCTCTCATGAAGAATACCCTCTGATGAGAACCTGTATCTCTCATACAGAATATCCTCTGATGAGAACCTGTATCTCTCATACAGAATATCCTCAGGCAATGCCAAGGGATCGGATCTGTCCCAAAAGCGGCGCTCAGCTTTAAGAAGCCGATCTAATCGGAAAGTCTCAGCTGAAAACCTCCTCCCGACCAGGTTTGGTTGCCAGCATAAGTTACCATGGTGATACAGCGACGCTAAAAGAGAGCGACTTTCGTAGGACAGCTAACCCAGGCTTTGAGCGCAGCATACCTCGCTAACCCACTAATCGAGCTTCGTAGTATACCCCCTTGGAGAACCAAAGACTAACCTGTCTGATTACATTATCATGCACAGGCATTTCAAGTTTGTGTGTAGTACTAGTGCGCGTGCCCGTCGGGGTGTGGCTGGTGGGAGCGCGTGCCCATTCTGAACGCGTGTCGGTGCAGTCAGCGAGCCGCTGCCTGTAAAGAGCTGCTGTTGCGTTAGAGAAGACTTCATTACCCACAGTCCAACACGGGTGATGCTTTTTTCCAACAACTTTTTTTGCGATCAGATAAAGAGATGGTCCTGGGAATGAAGGGAAATGGCCACCAGAGTCACTCCTACAAAGATACAAAATACAAATATTTGCCATTCATTTGTTTTCTAAACAGAATTTTAATTACAAATGTATCCTTAACTCATATTGTGAAAACAATCAAATGATAGAGAACGGAAATGAAGTCTCAGTCCAGTTCAAAGGTTGTCTGTCCTGGTCCAGTTATAAGGTTGATCTGTTCTGGTCCTGTGAGCAGACCAACAACAAGTAGGCTACAGCTGAGAGACAAAGCAACAGACAATGGCAGCACTGGGCAGTGCTCTGACTCAGACGGTGGTGTTGCTGATGGGGGTGGTGGTGTTGCTGATGGGGGTGGTCGTCGGTCAGGGAGGTAAGCTTGACTAAATATAAACCGTCTCGCTGGTATTTTTTTGTTTGTAATGCAGGATATAGGATATTGATTTCAGCAGAATTCACTAACACACATGTAGGCCTAATAAACATATAACTTTGAAGTCAATTTTACTTGACGTTCCTACTGGATTCACACAATATTATTTTTGACTTTTTTGTTAATTGAACTTTGCTCATACAGAAGCCATTTAAATGAATGTCTCTAAACATTAACACAGGTTGTCAGGTTGTGTGACAGAAGGCGAGTGTCTTTCTCTCACACAGATTGCATAGGTCTGTCGTTCATATTTTATGAGCAATTCAACATAATTTTTAAACGAGTAGCAACTTATAACATCGTCATAGTATTACTTACGCACAATAAAGTGAATGAATATGTAGCACCCCCTAGTATACAGCTGACTACGCCACCCCTTGAACTAAGTTTGTCTAAAGTTAACTAATACCAGAGCAAGGGGAACTCTGTCCCAATAATCTGTACAAACACAGGTTCTTAGAAAAGTAGAAAAATACAATCTTTATTATGAAGGGAGAAAAATCTTTGGCCTATTCTAAGCTAACAACGGAGCTGACCCTATAAGGTATCAGATCAAAAATAAGGCGAAATAAAGAGATATAAACTGAATTAAACTGAGTAGATTTATTCTTAATCAAACTTAATCAAAGTCAACGAGTAAAAGCATATAATAACAAATACAGCGCTGGTGTCACAAAGAGCTTCGCCTCCTGAGAAGTTCTGCTGATTGTGAGCCCTGAGTCTCAGGTCCGTGGATATCTTATAGATTAAAGGACAGGTTCAGTAAAGGGGGATGACATCACGAGCGGGTACATGGATACTCTTTCGTCAAAAAAAAAAAGGGCAAGTTCTAGTTTGAAGTTAGATAGCAGGGCATATTTAATTGGCTTCCCACGTCTTTCGTGGAGGCTGAGTCGCAGTGCCCATTGGACCGGGCCTCCCCCGCCTAAGATGTGCGAGGTTTGGGCCGCGTGACATCACCAAGCGCGCTGATGCATGAACATGGCACCTAGTCCCAAGAGAGTAGCGTCTTATCTAGCTACTCCCCTGGGCATTTTGGTACATCTGTGTACGTGCAAGAATCTCTGTGAGGGGAGGGGGAGCATCTATAAATGTGACCTTGTTATATTTCTGGCTCCAAGTAACCGTTGGGCCTTTTAGCATTCTGAATATTTCAATAATTAATCTACATGAGTTTGTGTTGTGTTGGTTGGTCAGCAGGTCAATATCAATAAAACGAATAGGCCTACACAAATAAATAAATACAGGGGATTGCCAAACTGACGGCACAGGAGCCAGAGAAGCCGTTAAGAAATACCAATAGAAGGATTCCAATATCACTCGGGAACAAAGTCTATGCACACACTGTAACGTCACGTCACTCTGATAAACTTGATTTAAATACTCTAGAATTCACACACAGGAACTTCACGTCACTCTGATAAACTTGATTTAAATAGCCTACTCTAGAATTCACACACAGGAACTTCACGTCACTCTGATAAACTTGATTTAAATACTCTAGAATTCACACACAGGAACTTCACGTCACTCTGATAAACTTGATTTAAAGGCCTTCGAAGATCACACAATCTCACTGCAAATGTCTAGGCTACTCATTAAGTGAAAGCAGGGGAACTAGGGAAAGTGCCTTCAAGGATCCTAAGCTACTCTGGCTCCACCACCACCGAGGCTGGCTACACGAAAGGGAGGGGGCAAACAAAGGAATAAAGAAAATGAAAAATGAAACCACTCTAGCCTATGATATACAATGCACTCTCACTACAATAACAGTTACGATCAACAGGCTAGAGGAAAACAAGCGTGATAAAGTTGGTTTTATATTGGACGTTGGATATGCGACACATTCGAAAAATCTATTAGCACTGGCTTCGATGGACGCATTTGTGTCAAACCAACTTTGATGTTGATAAATGCTTTAACTCTATTATGTTGCTTCACTTTTTGACTTAGCCATGTCAAAACACATAGGGTGAACTCAGCTAACTGCCCTACACATAACACAAAGCTTATTTTCTCCAAAAAAACACCCTTTGATTTTATACAATTTTTAAATATTAAATGCTATAAATCTATAATGCGGCTTGGGCTTTTCACCTACCCATGTCAAAAGACATCTGATGAACTCAGCTAACTGCCCCACACATAACACAAAGTTTATTTTTTTCCAAAAACCCACTTTTTGATTTCATACTATTTTAATTATGTTAAAAAAGCTATAAATCTATTATGCCGCTTGGCCTTTTGACCTACCCATATCAAAACATACCTGTGAACTATATACTATATAAGTTTGCATACATAAAGAATTAGGCAGGCTATACGTGATGTATGTGTAGTTTTTACACACTAAGTAATTAAATAAATATAACTTACAACATTGTCAAATATTTACATATGAACAGGAAATCAAATAGATTTATTGATTATCGCACAGGGTACATTGTCATTGTGACAGTTCTTGTGGAACATGTCCCATCTGGGTTGCTGTTAGGCACATGTCGTGGAACCACCTTCCACATGAGTCACACTGGGTCTACAAAGATAAACAAATTGAACATCTCATATTGGTGATATGATCTTTTTGTGGATTATTTAAATGACAAAATGTTTAAAAAACCACAGATTTGTCATTTTATGTACAGAATATGTTTTAATAATAATAATATATTTTGAACAATATCAGCATAGTGTAATTTTGTGAAGGTGCATTCTATCTTTTTATGTAACTTCTGCACCTTTAACAAAGTGTTCCTTTAACAACAGGTTATTCCAACGACTAATGCTTTCTGATTTCTTTCTAATCTCCAATAGACCCCTTCGAGTGCAACGTCACAGAAATATGCGCACGCATCTTGGGGTCAGAAAAACACCTACTTACATAGACTTCCACTAACAAAGTCCAAACAAAAAGTCTAAAATGCCGACCTGTAGCGCTGTTGGATGTGAAAATATGACCAGCAGTGGCGTTGACCAGATTAGGACATTGTCCACTGGTTTAAGAATAAATAAATAAACTTACCCTGCCATGCAGGTGCAGTTAGCCGTGTGAATGTAGCACTTCTCCTTGTTGTAGATCACCCATGCCTTGTACAACGATGTCTTCTTCCCTTGACGCTGACTCTGCAAGACTTCTGCTTTTAGAGCACAAAAACCTTTGCCTATATCTTTGTAGAAGATCGTCTGAACATGTCCAGAAACAACATAATTATAGGCATCAAGCGACGCATAGGCTTTCTGGAGTGTACGGGCGGTTTATCTACTAGGTAAGAGTGAATAGCTGGCCACTGGATATCTGGCCATTTGCTACTGTCATCTACCCAATCTTTAATGGAAGCTGGGTCTGGCAAACTATCGCCGTCAGCCAATACCAATTTGTTGAGATATTATTCCCGGTCCTTAATCGGCAACGAGAGAGCATATTCGGAAATATTCTGAGGAGAATCGTTGACAGCCATGTTCTTCACTTTGTTTTCTGACCCCATTAGGCGCGAAAAGACGTGTGCGCACTCTCGTGGCTTGGAATGTTTACAAACAATGAAAGGGTCTATACACATTCCAGCATTTAAATGTTCGTGTTGTTGTATTTCAGGCACCTACCCAGTCAATTACTTCTGCCTTAATCAGCCAAATCAAACTGAGGTAACTTTGAGGTCAAATCTTCACGCGCAGCTGGTTGTCAACACCCGTATCCTTGCACTGATGTTGGATGACGTCATGACGTTATGCAGTTGCGACAGGACCACTTGTTAATTTGTAGGTAGTCTTAAGACTATATTTCATAGTTTTCAACATTTTAACAGAGTGTTTGTTTTTCTCATGCAGAGGGTACTTTTCTTTGTTCATCGCATGTGTTATGACGTGTAGGTGAAAAGGTCAAGCCGCATAATAGATTTATAGCCTTTTTTAACATACAAAAAAATAGTATGAAAATCAAAAGGTGGGTTTTTGGAAAAAATAAGCTTTGTGTTATGTGTAGGGCAGTTAGCTGAGTTTACCCTATGTGTTTTGACATGGGTAAGTCAAAAAATGAAGCCGCATAATAGAGTTAAAGCATTTATTAACGTCAAATTTTTTTTTTTTTTTTACAAAATAAGCTTTGTGCTATATAGACAGGCCTTGTATTAACACATCAAAGTTGGTTTGACACAAATGCGTCCATCGAAAGCCAGTGCTAAATAGATTTTTCGAATGTGTCGAATATCCAACGTCCAATATAAAACCAACTTTACCAGGCTAGGAAAACAAACAGAAAAAAACCTACATTTACGTTATGAGCAACACCACAATCATACCGTGTAGAGAACAGCAACTGACACTGCCAGTTGTAGTTGAACATGTCTAAAAACAAACACGATTAGCATGGGTTGGTCACATTTCATTGAGCATTCGGTGTGAACGCAAAGCACACAAAGAGGAAAATGATCCCGGAAGTCATTCACTGTGTATTGGGAGCCAAGCGGACAAAGAGGGAAAAGAGGAATTGGCGGAGGCGGGTGGACTAGGCGACTTAGGTGGATTAACAAAGTTAAAAATCCTCCAACTCTATGTAAATGAGCTATGACGCATCTAGGAGGGAAAGGTGGAAAATCCATCGATAGCCAATGGGGATGTCTCGTTCTGCTGTCGTCCCTCGGTCAGATCTGTCCCAGAGAACAACTCGCGTAACTTTAGTTCCTACCAAACATTCGTTTCAAGATGTCGCTGGAAATGCTGATTGCTGCCGTAGCAGAACACCTCTATGATGTCCTCTATGATTTGACAACATTACATTTGGCAAAATCAGTGTTTATTTGGGATGATCATTTCCGTAAATATAATTGGGGAGTAACCCGACGAGGTGTCCATTAACAGAAATGAATGGACGACGCAGAGGCGTGAACCGTCCACCGTCCAACCTTACCATGGTCACTTACGAAAGAATGAAATATTTAATCAATTAATAATACTTTAATGTGTTTTAGAGTTAAAATCGTGAGTTTTTTTTTATTTTTACAAGTCGAGTGGACTATTTAATATCTCCCGTATGTAGGCGTTGCCAAGCAACATGGCCATAGCGTCTTCATAGCGTCCACGTCTTTCCTAGATGTAAATAAACACTTTTTAACCTACACCCTCCAGCCAATCAGAATCGAGTGTTCACCCAGACCATGATATAATTGGAGAGTAATTCTGTTTTTAATGACTTTATCAAGTAACTTTCCATCAAGTAACTTTCCGTGATCCACAATGTCGGTAAATGGGCTGTGCTACAGCAGTAGTTGCGTGGTGGTGTTTAATGCGTGTGGCGTGCTGGCCCTTTAAATTTAGAAGCAAGAACGAACATTCTGAAGGGTGACATAAGCGACTAGGTGGAGTGGACAAGGCGGATTCCTCTTTGTGCGCACAAAGAGGAATCCGCCTTGTAATACTAGTCAGAATTCTAATTGCAGTTAATACACATTACAAGATGTACATGTCATAGACAAGGAGGTAATATAAAAACAGGCCTTCCTAAGGCTACCAGGGATATAAATACCCATACGCTTGGGCATGCACATTAATCAGGGCAAAGAGAACGTGAGCTACCCAACTATGGACATAAGTAAAGACATACCTGTCGTACACAACACAGTTTGGGAGGGACGCAAAGTTTGTAGCAGGTACTCCACTGCAGCCACAATAGCCAGCGGGTACTGGTGGAAGACAAGTACACATCATGTCACAATCCTGACAGTTTGAAAACACCTGGTGTACAACAACTGGTATGCTCAAGATTACATGATCTTACCTATACACGGAAACGGTCACGTAAACACGGGCCCGTAAATTCTGGAATGCCACGGTTTGGTCAGCGTCTGCTCCCCCACACACACGCTTTGCATTTTACGACAGCACTCGTATCATTGCTTCCCAATGCCAGTGTCAGCAGTAGAGTGACAAAACAATACCGGTGTAAGGACCCCAGGTGTCTTTAAGCCTGCCCTTACGACATTCAGGTGGCCTATTAGATGCCCACTCCACCCCCAATTAATGACGTGATTGGCACTGGAAGGGAGCGCGCAGAGGGAATAAACTAGAGCATTCTCATCCTAAATTGGTGCACAGGCTACAATCGTCCCCCTCCAAATGCATCGGCGACCCGACGATGGCAATTTACACTCCCGGGTCTAGGCCCCCACTCTCTGACAGGGACTCCTCCCCATTCCTGGTGGCAACGGATTGGGGGAGCCGGTAAGGTTTGGATGACGACCTGCTGTAGATCTGGCTGAGCGCCGCAGGGCTTCAGTCGCTGCTTCAGGTATGGTCTCCACCTCAGTGGGAGCGAGGGAACGGGGGCCATCCAGGGTCTCCTGCATCTCATCCAGATGTAAAATGACCACATCCTCTTGTACTTCATCTTCGCAGCTCTGGTGATCAACAGGTAAATCAGCTTGGGTTGTAGGATGAGTAGCCACCTCCGCCTCTGACTGTAATCCTTCTGGAACAGCCCTTAGCTCGGATCGGTGGACCTGCCGGGCTGGTCCTTCCCCGTTTCTAGGGGCCACCGTGTACACTGTTCCAGTCCCAGACGGCCTCCGTAGCACCTGAAACACAGCGGAGTTCCAGTGATCTTGGATTTTGTTCCTGCCAGGCACATGGTTACGTAGGTAAACCAGCCCCCCCCTCTTCAAGACCAGAATTGTTCACCTGGGCATTGTGACTCTGGTTCCGCCGGTGCGCCAGCTCCTCTGATCTGTGTCGGACATGCTCCTGGGTTAGCCGCACACTCCGTTGGTGTTCTTGGATCCAGTCCTCCATGCTGCCAGCGTCCTGTACTGCCACCCCGGCCCCCAGCAGGAAATCCACTGGTAATCTCGGATGGTGCCCGAACATGAGATAATAGGGGGTTGGCCAGTAGTCTGGTGAGGTGTGGTGTTGTAAGCAAAGGTCAGCTGGGGTAAGTAACGGGGCCAGTGTCGTTTCTCAGCTGCCGGCAGACTGCACAACAGGTCATGCAAGGTACGGTTAAACCTTTCACACTGTCCATTACCTTGGGGGTGGTAAGGTGTGGTTCTACAATTCTGGACGCCATAAATAGTATACCGCCAAAACCGAAACTGTTCTCTGATCTCCAGCATCCCAGGTGGTCTGTGTGCTTGGGGGGAGCTGTCTGCTGCCTTGCTGCTTGCAGTCAGACATTGAAGTCCTCCGCTGGATCAAGACAAATGGGAAGAATGTTAATGTCCACTCCTACTACGAGGACCAGGACCAACTGGAGCACCAGGACCGTCTCTACAGGGGAAGGACGTCCCTGTTCCCTGACCATATCTCTGGGGGCAACGCATCACTTCGTCTGGCCAAGGTGAACCTCCAGGACCAGGGCACGTACTTGTGTTACGCCAGGTATGGAGGTATACGTGGCGCGTCGAATGAAGATAACTTTGTCAACCTGAAAGTGAGAGGTGAACTGAAGTGCTGTTTTTCCTATAAAAAAACATTGTCATATTGAGTAAACGTTAACTCATTGAGTTTTGTTGTTTTAATGCGGTGCCATGTTGTTGCAGCTCCTATTGGTACAGCGGACATTATGCTAGTAAACAACACTGTCACCTGTAAGTCTGGAGGTATCTACCCAAGACCAGAGCTCACCTGGTCCATCAGTCCTCGTCCGGCCACTGCTCTCCAAAACACAACCGAGGTCCATGAAGATGACCAGGGACTCTATGACATCCAGACTTACAGGTGACTGTGTCGTTTACTAGCATAATGTCCACTGTACCAACAGGAGCTGCAACAACATGGCACCGCATTAAAACAATAAACTCAAAGAGTTAATTTTTGCTGATGATTTTTATTTTTGTATCGGATGACATCCTATTAAAACTGGACTTCAGCTCACCTCTCACTGTCAGGTTGACGTATTTGTCTGGGCTGTTCCCTCTAGCGTAACACATGTACCTGCCGTGGTCCTGGAGGTTCACCCTGGCCAGACGAAGCGATGCGTTGCCCCCAGAGATCTGGTCAGGGAACAGGGACGTCCTCCCCTTGTAGAGAGGGTCCTGGAGTCCCAGTTGGTCCTGGTCCTCGTAGTAGGAGTGGACCTGAACATCCTTCTTCTTCCAGTGGAGGACTATGTTACCGTTTGGCTGGAAGCGGCAAGGCAGCAGACAGCTCCCCCCAAACACACAGTCCACCTGGGGTGCTGGAGAGCAGACAACAGTTTTGGTATTGGCGGCATACTATTCATTCACTTTATTGCAATGTCCGTAAGTAATACTGTGACGATGCAATACTGTTTATAAGTTGCTACTTGTTTAGAAATGATCTTTAATTGCTCATAAAATATGAACTACAGACCTATGCAATCTGTGTGAGAGAAAGACACTCGCCTTCTGTCACACAACCTGACAACCTGTGTTAAAGTTTAGAGACATTCATTTTTAAATGGCTTCTGTATGAGCAAAGTTCAATTCATATACAAGTCCAAAATAATATTGCGTAAATCCAGTAGGAACGGACTAAGTAAAATAGACCTAAAAGTTATATTTGTATTACATGTTTGTTGGTGAATTCTGCTGAAATCAAATATCCTGCATTACAAACAAAAACATGCCAGCGAGACGGTTTATATTTAGTCAAGCTTACCTTCCTGACCGACGACCACCCCCATCAGCAACACCACCGTCTGAGTCAGAGCACTGCCCAGTGCTGCCATTGTCTGTTGCTTTGTCTCTCAGCTGTACCTGTTGTTGGTCTGCTGACAGGACCAGGACAGATCAACCTTTGAATTGGACCAGGACAGATCAACCTTATAACTGGACAGATAAGACTTGATTTCCATTCTCTATCATTTGACTGTTTTCACAATATGAGTTAAGGATACATTTGTAATTAAAATGCTGTTTAGAATACAAATGAATGGCAAATATTTGTATTTTGTATCTTTGTAGGAGTGACTCTGGTGGCCATTTCCCTTCATTCCCAGGACCATCTCTTTATCTGATCGCAAAAAAAGTTGTGGGAAAAAAGCATCACTTGGACTGTGGGTAATGAAGTCTTCTCTTCCCTACGCAACAGCAGCTCTTTACAGGCAGCGGCTCGCTGACTGCACCGACACGCGTTCAGAATGGGCACGCGCTCCCACCATCCGCACGCCGACGGGCACACGCACTAATACTACACACATACTTAAAATGCCTGTGCATGATAATATAATCAGACAGGTTAGTCTTTGGTTCTCCAAATCTCCAAATGGTTTCTGTCTGACTAAAGTTAAAAAGTATAAAATGGTCTAACCCTAACGTCCCTAGTAGGATCGAGTACAACTATAATACAGACTGACAGCGAAACGATTATATTATACAAGAAGTGTTAGTGTTTTGTTAACGGTTTTTGGAGTGTGAGTTTTGCTCCTCCTCAAAATAATCCTGGATCACAAACTAAAAAATTAATCCTTCATATTGGTCTTTATATTTAGTCATGCTTACCTCTCCGAACGAGGACATCCACCATGTGGATGAAACACGGCTGTTTAAATCAGAATACTGTTGAGCGCTGTCATTTCTGGATGGACCGCGAGTGGCTGAGTGATAGAGCTCTGAGTTGTACCATCGGAGTGAGTGATCACGTGGTTGTTGTTTCCCCATTGGGCGGCCAATAGCCAGCGAGAACACTTCTGTCAGCACTGAACTTCAGGTAAATTTATGCAAATGAGCGCGTTGTACCTGTTGACCATCTGATCTGGAGACCCATTGATTTGTATGGGTGTCAGTGGAACCACTGGAACCAGTGACTACCAACCACTAACACACTTCCTCTTGCTTTCTTTATCTCACACCAGTACACACCTGTAGACTTGCATACTAAACAAATACTTACAATGCCTGTGGAAGAGAAGGTAGGCAGGTTTATCTCTGGTTTCAGGTTTAATCTCCAAATGGTGGATAAAATGTGTAGTAGCCTCAACATGTAATAAATGAAGGTACATATATTAGTTTTCGCCTCTATATTTAATACATATAAAGGTGATGATGACTACAAACAAAAGGACTTCAAATACCATGAGCCAATGTGTTTGAGGCAATCCCTCTGAAACGGAAAAAGAGAAGGTTGATTATTTTTTTCACAACAAACTCCCCAGTTATCATGGTTGTTGAAACTTAAATAGGTTTGTTCACGTTTACTGGCTGGCCCAGGGAGGTGGAGTTTTCCTGCATTTGACAAGTTGTACATAATGACCGCCTGTCAAGAAAAAGTGAAATGTAAAGTAGCATAGTGCTGCTGTGTGGTTGTGTATTTAAAGTATCACACATCTCAATAGCAGCTTTTGTAATTTAAAAGTTGTTGTTTAAAGTTGGAAAGATTTGGATATTCAACAGATAATCACTAGAAGTAAATGTAGAAATGAAATATCTAAATGGTTAAGATTTAACACCGCTCACATCCAGCCTCGACTTCTGCACCTCGGTCACGTGGGAGAAGTTTGCCTTCGGGGATCTCTGTCAGAAAGCCACTGTAGTATAAAGAACAACAAAGTAGGCCTACATGAATGGAGGAGGTCGTGGTGGAGGAAGGGGTCAAGCACAGGACTACCACCCTTCCTGTTTACTTTTGCTTTCTCTTTCCGCGATCAGACCTGCAGTACGACTGGGGGGCCACCTACTGGATTGGAGTGAGCAGTAGATTGACAGAATAAAACTAAAACTAAATTCTCTATTATTTCTGCCACTCTTCAGTAATGAATAGGCTTCTTGCTTTCCTAGCAAAGTCTCCATTGTTATATTGTGCCACAATGAAGTGCTGATATTAATTCCTTTCTTTGTCATAGCTGCTGCATTTTATGAGTAGCCTACATGTTGGCAGTTTCCGGTTCATTACAGTGCGTGAGCAGCTGGGGGGGGGGGGGGGGGGGGGGGGGGGATGATGATGATTTTTATTTTTTTGTATCGGATGACAATACATCCTATTAAAACAGGACTTCAGCTCACCTCTCACTGTCAGGGTGACGTATTGGTCCGGGCTGTCTTTGACGTAAAACATGTACGTGCCCTGGTCCTGGAGGTCCACCCTGGCCAGACGAAGCGATGCGTTGCCCCCAGAGATCTGGTCAGGGAACAGGGATGTCCTCCCCTTGTAGAGAGGGTCCTGGTACTCCAGTTGGTCCTGGTCCTCGTAGTAGGAGTGGACATTAACATCCTCCCCATTCTTCTTGACCCAGTGGAGGACTGTGTTGCTGTTTGGCTGGAAGCGGCAAGGCAGCAGACAGCTCCCCCCAAACACACAGTCCACCTGGGGTGCTGGAGATCAGAGGGCACAACCTTGGAACACAGTTTTGGTATTAGCAGCAGCACACACTCTTTATTCACTTTTTTGAATGGGCATATGTAACTGTGAGGGAAAGGCATTACCACAACGTTTTAAAGAATATATAGAGCCAAACCTTTCTGGTGAAAAAAAAAGCCCAAAAAAGTCTGGCATGAAGTTTCAAAGAGCTCTTGTTTTACTTACCGGATGAAAGGGATGTAGGCCTAATGGATTTATAAAAAAGAATAGCAAAACAAAAATAACTTGGATAAACACAGTGGGATCATAGTGATGACAAAGACACATCACTTCTCTAGTGACCAAAGCAGAAATCTTTGTTGTTTGTCAGTAAACTCCTTCAATTGTATTAATCCAGACACATGCGTCTGGATTAAAGTGTCATCAAGTGTAACCCTTGTAAATGAGCTTTATTAGCTTGGATAACTGCAGTATAGAAATAAGTCTAGTGTACAATAATCTCGAACCAGAGACGCACTTTTACACCATAGAGTTAAGGAGCAAAATATTGATATTGACTAGGTGTACATATCGTCATTGATGAATAACAGTGAAGGTTGTTAGTAGCCCACTAGTATAAAAATAAGAAATCATCTTCACAAAACATGACTTGCTTACTGGCTTGTAGGCCTCGTGAACCCAATGTCCCTCGGTGTGCATGCTGCACATCTCGGCATAACAACACTGCACATTGTGGATGATGCCGTCCCAAACCCCGGGTTCACACACATCCCCGGTCTGTCTGTTACTCCCATTGTCCGTCTGCTCAAAGGTGCCTTATTATCATAATGTCTTTACATGCACTACCTCGTTCTGCCTTTCGCTCACGGTGTCGCCATAAGGAAGAGCCAAGCTTTTCTGGTGATGGTGTATGAAATAAAGAAAAGAAAGGCAATAAGTCCTGAATGAAGTTTCAAACAGCTCTTTGGCTTTTACTTGCGGGATGAACATTATTTACAGAGGCCTCACGGATTGATGAAAAAAGAATAGCAAACCAAAAGTAACTTGGCTGAATTAAAATAAAAAATAGGAGTCAGAGAAGTAAGGTCTGCACATAAGAAACAACCACGCACTACGAACCAGGCCATACCATTATTCAACACACAGGGGTGAGCCTTATTGTGGGCTGAATACACTACAGGTGGAAAATAGCAGTTTGCTAAAACCTGGTACAATGCATCTCTCCTTGCTCTAAACAAGGTTAATGTTTCTTTTGTACATTGTCCCTGTTCAATACCCGTATCATTTTCCATTGCTGTTAAATAAATAATTAGCAATACATCATTCTCAAAGCAAAGATAATAATCATAATTCATATATATATATATATATATATACACACACATTACACACCAGGGTAACAACAACTCTCACCAAAAGAACAGTGAACAATACAATCACTATAACGACAACCTTTGCTCACAGCCCTGTGGGATTTAACTGGTAATGGAAACGCAAACCAGCCCCGCATGGTTCGACCGGCGCGGCCAAAAGTGCAGTTGGAAAAACGCCATAAATGTCCGCCATGGCTGTGGCCGCGCACTTTACCCTATGACTCGTTTTCAGTCTTAGTTTGTTCAAGTTCAAATGTTTTCTCATCAGTTCCTTTACCAGCGGCCTAAGAGGAAAACAAAATAGGATTAGACAGCTTTTGATCAATTTTATTTATAACACCACCCAGTCAGTAATACACGTAACCTTGTATTGATGCTCAGGCTTCGACTGCTTGTCTGTCAGGGAAGAGATATGTTGAGATTACCAAGAGTTTTCCGAGACCATAATCCCAGAGAATAAAATGTGTTGTTAATAACTGTGCAAGTAGTTGTCTTACCTTTTTTTCTTTTCCAAATAACTCCTATTATGCCTATAACCAATACTGGTAACAACACAAGAGACCAAAGTGCATTTTGAGATCCCCCTGAAACGTAGAATGATCATTTTTAACAGTAAGTGGAGTATACATCTAAGTACCTTCATGTTAAACATTACATTGATAGATAACACTATTTTAAACACCATGTATAAAGTGACTTATCACATTACTGGCCTATTGAACATGGTTTAAAAAAGAAGACAATGTGTGTGACAAGATTTTTCTGATTTATATTCTGATATAATGTATATGCAATTTTTAATTTTAAGCAACTAATACACAATACATACATTTGAATAGACACTTTTCCCTGTGGTGTCATCATAGAACCAACATAGGTGTCGCTCATAACACTAATATGGGTCTGCTCCTTATATGTACCAGGGCAGCAGTAGCCTAATGGACCAATATAGTGAAGGTAACCCCACATTGACCATGCTGGGGCTCTGACACACATAGATAGAAACATATCTATCTACCTACCTGACGTTAATGTTGGTCAGCAAATGATTGTCTTTGCACCACTTGCCATCCTACATTTTCACCAATCTAACCTACCTTCATTATGGTCCTCCAGTATCTTCAGTTCAATGTTGGTTACGTCTGTTTCTTCTGCGTAACTGACAGTACACGTGTACGTCCCTGTACTCTCGGCTGATGTCGTATTCAACCGGAGGCTGCCTGATTCAGACAGTCCTCCTATGCTGCTGCCACTCTGTTTCCACCTGAGGCTTCTCTTGTCCTGCTCGTTTTCTGAGGATGGTCTGGTTGTGGTTGAAGGTCCAGGTGATGTCAGCGAGCCCCGAGGCGTTACATGGGAGTAACACCTCACTCTTGGGAGCACTTTGCATTGGAGCTGAATTAAAAAGACGGATAGACAGACGAATGGATGGACAGACGGCAACATATTATTTGGAAAGATGCAGAGATATAAGACCATTGACGCCATGTTTCCTAATCAGACCAATGGAGAATGCAAATCCCAGACCAATCCGTGTATCATTCGTTCTTTACATATTCAATTGAGAATCCAAAATCGGAAAATGAAAAAACAATTTGTTATTTCGTTATTCGTTTATGAATCTGATACCAAAAATCAAATAACGGTTTGTTTTTCGTACTTTCGATTTTATGCTCAGATCAAAAATAGGAAATTAAAAAACGGGGCCACGGGCCGCGTGAGTGCAGGGACGTACACGTGTACTGTCAGTTACGCAGAAGAAACAGACGTAACCAACATTGAACTGAAGATACTGGAGGACCATAATGAAGGTAGGCTCTTGGTGAAAATATAAGGAATTTGTAAAAACAAAAACAACAAAAAAAGTATATTCACTCTGTATTGATATTTATTGTGTACCAGTAGCTCGATAAATAATCTAATGTTCTTCATATTTAGTCGACTAAAAACAATCCATCCCAACTATTATTCGACTAGTCATCAATCTTTTTTTTCATAATTAAGAAAAGTCATAAGCTTAACAAGTGTGGTGTTAAATCTTAACCATTTAGATATTTCGTTTCTACATTTAATTCTGGCTTGAATATCCAATATCTTTCCAACTTTCAAACTACATAAGCTGCTATTGAGATGTGTGATACTTTAAATACACAACCACACAGCAGCACTATGCTACTTTACATTTCACTTTCAGTATTGATGTCAGTGTTTTCTTGACAGGCGGTCATTATTGTATAACTTGTCAAACGCAGGAAAACTCCACCTCCCCGGGCCAGCCAGTAAACATTGGCGAACAAACCTATTTAAGTTTCAACAACCATGATAACTGGGGAGACTATAAATAACAATGAAAGTACGTTATAACAAAAAATACGACTACTCGACTAATGCATACCTTAGTCGGCTAAGAGCCCTGCGAATAATTAGTCAACAAGTTGACTATGAGGGGTCAGCCCTCGTAACTACATGTGATAAGTCACTTTAGAAATGCTGTCAATGTAATGTTTAACATGAAGCTACTTGGATGTATAATGCACATCATTTCATAATTTGTTGTGAAAAAATAATCAACCTCTTTTTCCGTTTCAGAGGGATCTCCTCGAACACATTGGCTTGTGGGATTAGCAGTCCTTTTGTTTGTAGTCGTCATCACCTTTATATGTAGACCTATTAAAAATAGAGGCGAAAACTAATGGTTGCACCTTCATTTATTACATGTTTACTACACATTTTATCCACTGATGTGGGACTGTGTAGTTTTACACATGATTGCCATAAAGCTCTTCTTAATATTTGTGTTTTTACTCTTAGGGCAAAACAACCCTGTTTAGACCATTGTCAAGTGTGCACCTATGGAAACCAAATGCAAACGTGAGCACCTTAAAGAAGGCTGGGAGAGGTTGCTGATTGTTGTGGACTATATCTGGTCAGCTTGGATCCCTCCTACAACCGAAATGCAGTGTCTGATCTCTTACTTGATCTTCATGTGAGCTGTGTACCCTGGGCATACATAGACATATATACATAGACGCCTCATGACGTGCTGGAACGTAACCCAGCGTCGCCGCCATATTGGTTGGGTCTCCTCACTCTAGTCTAGCATAGGAGTCAACGGAGAGCAAGCTATGCCAGTATGTTGTGCAGCTTACGGCGCAGTATTGACACCAGATCGCGTGGGATTACCTTTCACAAGTAAGATTGAACAATAATTCTTATTATTTAAAAAATATATATATATTATTAATTCGTCCTGTATCATAAATAAATCTCTGCCATTTGTAACAAACCAAACCGTGTGAGAATCCGGTAAAAATTCAGGGAGTTATGCTTATTATAGTAGTTGGGGATACACCTTCCTCCATAGAAATGAATGCACTGGGGACCCATCCAAGATGGCGGCCGCGCTGCTACGTCAGCTCTAACGGGCAGCGTCAGTCTATGAGGCGTCTATGTATATATGTCTATGTGGGCATAGACCACATGGCCCTCCATTTTTTATTTGCAGGGCGCCCCTGTGGATGTATGATAACGTGGATGTATGAATAATGTATGATACTCTTTGAGTTTTTTAAAACTGTTTTACTGGGGTTTTTACAATGTAAAGATGAATGTAAATGAATGTAATTCTTTTGATGTTGGGCAAATCCCTATACAGTCAATAAAGTAGATATAAAGTTGTTCAATACATGACATGATTTCTCTAATAATCATAACCAGTGGTTTGGCCTATGTATACATATGGATAATACTGTGCAATACAAATGAGAACAAGAACTGTTTGTATTCGGGTCTAATGCATTTCACATGTCAGCAGTTCAATCAGAAATTACATTGCAAAACAAATGAATAGAAAAATAAACCTGTTGATGTACTTGTAGACAAGTACTTCTCTACTTTTTAGCTGTACTGCATGTAGGCCATCATCACAATTGAATATATGAAATATTATAACTGTATTTGGTGCACCCACATGTTCATGTCTTTGATAAGTTATAGAAAAATATTTCCTAAACAGTATGACTCTTAAAGCAGTTCCATCTCTACATGTGTCTCAACCTTGTACTATCACTCACCACATAGCATGCGTTCAAAACCTCCCCTAATAATGTAGAGTATCATTACTGAAGTTCAGGGTAAATTGGTTCCATTGATTATTACATTATCTACAGGAGCAAGACAATTTGTCCTCTTCGATATATTCAAATAATTGGATTCCTATAACCAACCAAACTACAACCGGACCTCAGTCACGCTGGTGATGAAACAAAGTTTTCAAATCAGAAGTATCAAGTTTCCAGAGATGTATTCATCGTTCTTCAACACTTTGTTGGCGTATGGCGCAGGGTCCTGTAACAGTCCTCAAACAGGAGGTCCATCAGCTCATCTGTATAACCTTTATAGCGAAGTTAAGTTCTGAAAATGTTACTACCTCAATATTCCAACTGTTGTTGTGTTTCAATTGTAACACAGATGTGCAGCCTAAAGGCAGGAATACACAAGTTTGATGTATTCATTATCTACAATGTTTTATATTGTCAAATCAGTAGTGATGGAAAACTGAGTACAAGAATGAAGTGACTAAATAGAGTACAAATATAAACATTGACATTTTACATCTCAACCAATAAGCTTTTTTCCTTTCTACAGCCCCCCCCCCCTGTTAGAAAGTTGTACAGTTACATGCTTTTTGGTGGGTTGGGGTCTGAACTTAGACATGTTGTTGTTGTAGCTCGCTAAGTTAGCAATGTCTTGCGGCGCTGCCAGAAGCATCACGAGACGGAGTAAATGGGAGTAGTTATTCACCTGGGTGAGTAAATGGGAGTGGTTATTCACCTGGGTAAGTAAAGGGGAGTGGTTATTCACCTGGGTGAGTAAATGGGAGTAGTTATTCACCTGGGTGAGTAAATGGGAGTGGTTATTCACCTGGGTAAGTAAAGGGGAGTGGTTATTCACCTGGGTGAGTAAATGGGAGTAGTTATTCACCTGGGTGAGTAAATGGGAGTAGTTATTCACCTGGGTGAGTAAATGGGAGTGGTTATTCACCTGGGTGAGTAAATGGGAGTAGTTATTCACCTGGGTGAGTAAATGGGAGTGGTTATTCACCTGGGTGAGTAAATGGGAGTAGTTATTCACCTGGGTGAGTAAATGGGAGTGGTTATTCACCTGGGTAAGTAAATGGGAGTGGTTATTCACCTGGGTGAGTAAATGGGAGTGGTTATTCACCTGGGTGAGTAAAGAGTGGTTATTCACCTGGGTGAGTAAATGGGAGTGGTTATTCACCTGGGTGAGTAAAGAGTGGTTATTCACCTGGGTGAGTAAATGGGAGTGGTTATTCACCTGGGTGAGTAAATGGGAGTGGTTATTCACCTGGGTAAGTAAATGGGAGTGGTTATTCACCTGGGTGAGTAAATGGGAGTGGTTATTCACCTGGGTGAGTAAAGAGTGGTTATTCACCTGGGTGAGTAAATGGGAGTGGTTATTCACCTGGGTGAGTAAAGAGTGGTTATTCACCTGGGTAAGTAAATGGGAGTGGTTATTCACCTGGGTGAGTAAATGGGAGTGGTTATTCACCTGGGTGAGTAAAGAGTGGCTATTCACCTGGGTGAGTAAAGGGGAGTGGTTATTCACCTGGGTAAGTAAAGGGGAGTGGTTATTCACCTGGGTAAGTAAAGGGGAGTAGTTATTCTCCTGGGTGGGAGGGCATGCTCTGAGAGGGTTGGATTATGCAAATATTAGCACTTTATGACGTCAAAAAGCGCTCTTTTTCCAAACGGCCAATCGAGGGTTTTTTTGAACAATGAAACTACAGACAAAGGGGGGGGGGGGGGGGGGGGGGGGGAGACTTCATATGTAACACATGGAAGGGCCAGGAATAAGCCGTTTTGCATAATAGGTCCCCTTTAACTTTGCTCATACAGAAACCACTTAAAAATTAAACTTGTCTCTAAAGATTAACACAGGTTGGTCAGGTTGTGCGAGAGTAGGCTAGGCGAGTGTCTTTCTCTGTCACATATTGCATAGGTCGATAGTTCATATTTTATGAGCAATTCAAGATCATTTTTAAATGAGTAGCAACTTATAAACAGGTGTCGTCATCATAATATTACTTACGCACAATCGCACATTCTAATAAAGTGAATGAATAGTATGCCGCCAATACCAAAACTGTTCTCTGATCTCCAGCACCCCAGGTCAGTGGCGGTCCTACCATTAAGGCCGCGTAACACACGGTCCTACCATGTGTTACGCCAGAGGGGACAGCCAGCACCTCTACGTCACCCTGACACTGAGAGGTGAGCTGAAGGACTGTTTTTATGAGGGGTGTGACGAAATATATCGCAAAATGAAAACGTCACGATATGCATCTCTTCACATTAATCTTTAATCTGTATGTCTGGAGGACACAGGACTAAATAAAACACTACATATGATAGGCAAGCACCCCACTGGACTACGCACGCACTGTAATGAACCGGAAACTGCCAAACATGTAGGCCTACTCATAAAATGCAGCAGCAGCTATGACAAAGAAAGGAATTAATATCAGCACTTCATTGTGGAAAGCACAATATAACAATGGAGACTTTGCTAGGAAAGCAAGAAGCCTATTCATTACTGAAGAGTGGCAGAAATAATAGAGAGCATTTAGTTTAGTTTTATACTGTCAATCTACTGCTCCCCACTCCAATCCAGTAGGTGCCTCCCCCCCAGTCATACTGCACATAGACATAATATACGTAGACCATAGACTGACGCTGCCTGTTGGAGCTGACGTATCAGCGCGGCCGCCATCTTGGATGGGTCCCCAGTGCGCCCCCAATGCATTCATTTCTACTGAGGAAGGCGTATCCCCAACTACAATAATAAGCATAACTCCCCGAATTGTTACCGCAGTTCACCGGAATCTTACTTGTGAAAGGTAATCCCACGCGATCTGGTGTCAATACTGCGCCGTAAGCTGCACAAAATACTGCATAGCTTGCTCTCCCGTTGACTCCTATGCTAGACTAGAGTGAGGAGACCCAACCAATATGGCGGCAAGTCTGATCGCGGAAAGAGGAAGTTCCGCCAGACAACGGTGGAGTTGGAAACGAGACCAAGGTAGTCCTGTGACCCATTCCTCCACCACGACCTCCTCCCTACATGTACTTTGTTGCTCGTTTATACTCAGAGGTGGGTAGTAACGAGTTACATTTACTCTGTTACATTTACTTGAGTAAGTTTTTGAAAAATATATACTTCTAGTATATGGTTTTAATATACGTTTTACTTTTACTTGAGTAGATTTGTGAAGAAGAAACTGTACTCTTACTCCGCTACATTAGGCTACAATGAGCTCGTTACTTTTCGTTTTATCTCTTTGGTATTCTACGCGTCATTGTTTTTATCCCCCTGCGTACGCCTAATTTTTTTTTTTTTTTAACTTTATTTTTAAAGTCACCACGTGTCTGTACATTTACATGTACACATGAAAGAAGGTCACGAGTGTGTGTGTGTGTGTGTGTGTGTGTGTGTGTGTGTGTGTGTGTGTGAATTCATTATCAAACATTTTTACTGTATCATTTTGGAGTAATTAAGCCTCAAAGTTGCATCTTTAGCTTCTTTTAAACATGACAAAACTGTCTAATACTCCATATTTACTGTACAATAACAACACTTTGGTCCATAAGTTCAGGCAATGGTTGGTACAGTTGACTTCAGGACCACTCTGACTACTCCCTCAGTCATTATCAAACATTTTTACTGTATCATTTTGGAGAAATTAAGCCTCAAAGTTGCATCTTTAGCGTGTGTGTGAATTTTAAACAGGAAAAATGCCTTATGCTCCATTTTTACTGTACAATAACAACACTTTGGTCCATAAGTTCAGGCAATGGTTGGTACAGTTGACTTCAGGACCACTCTGACTACTCCCTCAGTCATTATCAAACATTTTTACTGTATCATTTTGGAGAAATTAAGCCTCAAAGTTGCATTTTTTTATTTATATTTTTTTAAGGAAAAAATGCCTTATACTCCATATTTACTGTACAATAACATCACTTTGGTCCATAAGTTCAGGCAATGGTTGGTACAGTTGACTTCAGGACCACTCTGACTACTCCCTCACTCATTATCAAACATTTTTACTGTATCATTTTGGAGAAATTAAGCCTCAAAGTTGCATTTTTTTATTTATATTTTTTTAAGGAAAAAATGCCTTATACTCCATATTTACTGTACAATAACATCACTTTGGTCCATAAGTTCAGGCAATGGTTGGTACAGTTGACTTCAGGACCACCCTGGCTACTTCCTCAGTCATTATCAAACATTTCTACTGTATCATTTTGGAGAAATTAAGCCTCAACGTTGCATCTTTAGCTTCTTTTAAACATGACAAAACGGTCTAATACTCCATATTTACTGTACAATAACAACACTTTGGTCCAAGGGTTCAGGCAATGGTTGGTACAGTTGACTTCAGGACCACCCCGACTACTCCCTCAGTCATTATCAAACATTTTTACTGTATCATTTTGGAGAAATTAAGCCTCAAAGTTGCATCTTTAGCGTGTGTGTGAATTTTAAACAGGAAAAATGCCTTATGCTCAATTTTTACTGTACAATAACAACACTTTGGTCCATAAGTTCAGGCAATGGTTGGTACAGTTGACTTCAGGACCACTCTGACTACTCCCTCACTCATTATCAAACATTTTTACTGTATCATTTTGGAGAAATTAAGCCTCAAAGTTGCATTTTTTTATTTATATTTTTTTAAGGAAAAAATGCCTAATACTCCATATTTACTGTACAATAACATCACATTGGTCCATAAGTTCGGGCAATGGTTGGTACAGTTGACTTCAGGACCACTCTGACTACTCCCTCACTCATAAGGCATTATAAGTATAAGGTATAAGTATAAGGCATTTTTTCCTTAAAAAAATATAAATAAGAAAATGCAACTTTGAGGCTTAATTTCTCCAAAATGATACAGTAAAAATGTTTGATAATGAGTGAGGGAGTAGTCAGAGTGGTCCTGAAGTCAACTGTACCAACCATTGCCTGAACTTATGGACCAATGTGATGTTATTGTACAGTAAATATGGAGTATTAGGCATTTTTTCCTTAAAAAAATAAAAATAAAAAAATGCAACTTTGAGGCTTAATTTCTCCAAAATGATACAGTAAAAATGTTTGATAATGAGTGAGGGAGTAGTCAGAGTGGTCCTGAAGTCAACTGTACCAACCATTGCCTGAACTTATGGACCAAAGTGTTGTTATTGTACAGTAAATATGGAGTATTAGACCGTTTAGTCATGTTTAAAAGAAGCTAAAGATGCAACTTTGAGGCTTAATTTCTCCAGAATGATACAGTACAAATGTTTGATAATGACTGAGGGAGTAGTCAGAGTGGTCCTGAAGTCAACTGTACCAACCATTGCCTGAACTTATGGACCAAAGTGTTGTTATTGTACAGTAAATATGGAGTATTAGACCGTTTTGTCATGTTTAAAAGAAGCTAAAGATGCAACTTTGAGGCTTAATTACTCCAAAATGATACAGTAAGAATGTTTGATAATGATTGAGGGAGTAGTCAGAGTGGTCCTGAAGTCAACTGTACCAACCATTGCCTGAACTTATGGACCAAACTGATGTTATTGTACAGTAATTATGGAGTATAAGGCATTTTTTCCTTAAAAAAATATAAATAAAAAAATGCAACTTTGAGGCTTAATTTCTCCAAAATGATACAGTAAAAATGTTTGATAATGAGTGAGGGAGTAGTCAGAGTGGTCCTGAAGTCAACTGTACCAACCATTGCCTGAACTTATGGACCAAAGTGTTGTTATTGTACAGTAAAAATGGAGCATAAGGCATTTTTTCCTGTTTAAAATTCACACACACGCTAAAGATGCAACTTTGAGGCTTAATTTCTCCAAAATGATACAGTAAAAATGTTTGATAATGACTGAGGGAGTAGTCAGAGTGGTCCTGAAGTCAACTGTACCAACCATTGCCTGAACTTATGGACCAAAGTGTTGTTATTGTACAGTAAATATGGAGTATTAGACAGTTTTGTCATGTTTAAAAGAAGCTAAAGATGCAACTTTGAGGCTTAATTACTCCAAAATGATACAGTAAAAATGTTTGATAATGATTGAGGGAGTAGTCAGAGTGGTCCTGAAGTCAACTGTACCAACCATTGCCTGAACTTATGGACCAAAGTGATGTTATTGTACAGTAAATATGGAGTATAAGGCATTTTTCCTGTTTAAAATTCACACACACACAAACCGGAAACTAGCGCTTGAGCATTCGCCGTAAGTTCCATGATACGGGCGCAGTTAAAATGTTTGTGCGGCTGACTTGACTCCGCGAAGACGAACGACGGCTCATTTGACCGCAGTTCATTTTATATGTTACATACTCCATTTGATGTACCTGTTGAATGGTGTCCCTCCATTTTTCTATTGTTGGCTGGGTTTTCTGAAGCCAGTTTCTGGTGATTTGTTTTAGAGCAGTTATACGCAGCACCCTGAGCAAATAGTCATCGTTTTCCTCATGGGGTGTGTAATGGTCCTTCCCAATAGCATATACTCCATATTTAATTGTACAGCACATCTTAAAATATGACTGATTTCTTTCTGTACCTTTTCCCAGAATATTTGCAAAATGGGACATGACCAGAATATATGTTGAACATTAGCGTATGGTTCGCCACATTCCCTCCAGCAGCTTGCTGATATTTTATTATTATATTTAGCTTGCTGCACTGGTGTTATGAAGTATCGTCATTGTATTTTCCATGCATATTCCCTCCAATACGGCGATACAGTTGTTGTGTGAACATTCTGATTCATTTCCTTCCAACTCTCCTCTGATAGGTCTATATTCACTTCTTCTTCTCATTTCAGTTTTGCCTTTGTATCTTGATATTTACAGTTATTTTCCAAAATAGTATCGTACGCCTCATTTTAATGTTTTATTTTGACTGAGGGACTTCCGCCAAACAGTGTTGCCAACTATTTCCAATGGAAAGTAGCTAAAGCCTGCTCCAAAAGTCGCTAAATATCGCTAGATGACGTCATACGCTAATTTGCATATTAGTGACGTCATACGCTAATTTGCATATTAGTGACGTCATCACGTTGTGTAGATCTATAAAACATTCACTTCCATGTAACGATAGGCGCTGTTTCTACATAGGCCAGTCTTTACTTTTATAATCGTGGTAAAGCCTGTCCGCTGCAGGCAGCACAGCAGGTCAATGAGGCAGGCAGAGTCGTATGAGAAGGAGGATGATTATTGATGTTTTATCAACAATGAAACGGTTGGACAGCCGTTAATATAGTTCCCGTCTCTGTGTGGCGCACACATTTAAGCCTATCACTGAAACAGGAGCTGCGCGATCGCTGTCTGATTTATTTACTTTCATTTTTTTTTAGATTAGATTAGATTCAACTTTATTGTCATTACAGAAGTATAAATACAGGATAACGAAATGCAGTCTAATCAGAAGTGCAAAGAGCAGCAAGTGCAATAAATAAATACGTACAGTATGTGCAAAATACGTATATACAGTATGTGCAATATATAGGAGAGATATAGAATATAAACAGTATTAACAGTACTATGTGCAATATACAGGTGAGCAGTATAAAAATTATAAACAGTAGGCTATAAAACAGTATGAATGTATGAGCATAAAACTGTATAGTGCAGTATAAGGAGGTATTTCGCGTCATATATCAGGTCAGTGAAGGCGTCAATAATTTAATACAGAACGGAAAATGGCAGGGGATAGACAGGATTATCTGACAGATCTGTAATGCTCGCTTGTAGTTTTTTTAAGCTAGCTATTATTTTGTCCGAGCTCAACTAGGCTACTGCGTGTAG